>PVKB01001033.1:429810-510603 GCA_004027205.1 Ctenodactylus gundi
AGGAGCGCACTGATTGGTGGAATATGACTCCTGTTATTCTTTTGCAGTTGCGTTTACTATTTTTTTCCCCGAAAATAATGTATCTCAAGAAAAAGAAAGCCTTTTGGAAATTAAAATCTTTGCTTTTAGAAAGGCTCAAAAAAAAAAAAAAAAAAAAACACCCTGCTTTCGCTCCTATTTTCAGTTTTGATGTTGAGAATCGTGGAGCTGAATTACTTTTTGGGAGCACCACAGTTTCAGATAATGGTGATTTATAAGCTATCTCTTGGCTTAGATATAGGTTGGACTTCTGCAGGATTGCATGATATATGTTTCTTTATCCTAGATTCATTGAACTGTGCGTTAATTTTACCCCCCAAAGAAGGATAAAGTCTGTCCATGATGCACTGTTTCTGGTTGGAGGTTTGTCATGCGGTTGCAGATACAGAATTAGGTAGCTTTCTAAGTAGATGAAACTTTCGTGGGGGAGGGCTGGGCGTATAGCTCAGTGATGAGAGCACTTGCCGGAGAAGCAGGAGGCCTCCAGTTTGATTCCCCCACCACATAATAGCTGGTCTTGGTGGGACAAGTCTGTGATCCCAGTGCAGAGGCTGAGGAGGAATGCCATGAGTTCAAGGCCAGCCTAGGCTGCAGCTAAAAAAAAAAAAAAAAAAAAAAAAAAAAAGTTCTATGTGGTTGTATTCATGACATTGTTGGATGGGAAAAAAGATTTACATTTTATTAAATCCTATGATTAATTGATTTGATTAATGGTTAATTAATCATTCAGTGGATAGTTAACTGAGCACCCTCTCTAAGACACAGGTCTAGGCAGCTGGAGATACAAATAAAGGTAGAGGGGTAACCATAAACTCACGAGTTTGCAGTCTGCCTTGAAAAGATAAGGTATAAATTCTCAAAAGAGGGATTTTTTTCCTGAGAAGGTTAACTTGTGATAATGTGATTATGATACTTTTTTAAAGTTTGGAGGAAAGGATTGATACCATCCATTCACTTCTGGGACTTTATTTTCTTGCTCATTCCATCTCTAAGATTCATTCTTCTTGTGTGTGACTGCAATTCATGGCCTGACTGCTATACAGTTTCCATTGTGTGCCTATGGTATAACACAATGTGTTTCTCTCATCTCCAGTTGCCATTTGTTTGTTTTTCATTTAAAAAATGCCAATAGTGTTGCTCTGATCATTTCCTGTTTCCTGAGATCCGCGTGCAAATACCAAGGAATAGAACTGTTGGTTTGTAAGATAAAAAGACTATGTACTGAGTTGTATACAACTTAGTAGATACTGTCAAATTTTTTCCAAAATGGTTGTGCTCATTTAGACAAGCCAGGGGAAACAAGCAAACACAATTAACAAACAGGCATGTCTTTTTTTTTAACATGTGTTTGTTGAAATACTTTTATATTCTTCCTGTACTGGGGATTGTACCCATATCTTCGCTTTAGATCATATCTCCAGCTCTTGAATTTTGGACAGGCACTCACCAAGTTGCTAAATTGTCTAGGCTAAGCTCAGACTTCTGGCACTCTTGTCTCAACCTCTGGGAGTGCTGAGATTACAGGTATGTATCACCACAACTAAGTTAGGGTTTTTGTATGCTTTTTTTCTTTTCCTGGCCAGACAATGCTAAACATAATGCTAAAGTTGGTAGTTGTCTTGAAGTATGGTGTCAGGAGAAGCACATACAGTGATATATACACAGACAGTGAGATATACAGTGTTAGTGATGATCTAGCCCTGAGATTTGATGCTGAGTTCTTAAGTGATCCTCATGCATAAAAAAATTTAACTATGGAGGATCATGCATGGACCAGTGATGGCCATTTTCAAGTTCGAAGGAAAGAGAACATAAGGACAATAGAGTTGTCGCAAGTCCACAGGCTTTTGTAGCAGAAGACTCAAAAGATGACAGGTGCAGGTTGAAGAGGCAGAATCTGTGCATGGGTCTCAAAGAGTTGTGAAGGTTTGCAGGAAGGATGCACAGGAAGTGGCCATGCTGAGAAGGGGGAGGCTGTCCGAACTGAGGAAGTGATATGAAAAGGAAAGGGGGAATCATGGGAAATTCCCCAACAGTGAACAACTCCTGAGTGTTTCTAAAATCATTCTTGAGGGCTGATAGGCTAAAGATGTGGGGAGATTAAGTGCAGAGCTTATATAAGAGGCTGTGGATGGAGAGGAGAGTTATCAAGTTTGGAGAAAATGAAAAGGAGAG
The DNA here is from genome assembly GCA_004027205.1 of Ctenodactylus gundi. NCBI lineage: Eukaryota > Metazoa > Chordata > Mammalia > Rodentia > Ctenodactylidae > Ctenodactylus > Ctenodactylus gundi. The sequence goes on from PVKB01001033.1 coordinate 432,025, forward strand.
ATGTGCTCAGGAACACTGAGAAAAGAATTCAAGCTTAGTAGGATCTTAGGTAAGAAGAGGAGGAAAGAGTCAAAGGTCTTTTGAGTTAATGAAAAGGAATAGGAAAGCTATGGTGGGAGCTTTTCATGTGGTTTAAGTGCATCCAGTATGGAGATAATAGATCTCCAACTCCATGTGGGAGCTTAGAGCTGTGGTGAGCACTTAGGATCCTCATGTAGAGGAAGGTGACCTCTAATGATATACATGTGAGGGTGTGTTGTTAAGTCCCTAAGGGGAAAAATTCCATAAAATTCATCTGTATTGTTTATTATCAGAGAATAATATTTTGCCTAAGGTTCTGAGATGCTTCAACACAGACAGAATTAGATCAGAAGGACCGTTCCCTGGTGGTCTGTGGCTTGGGGGGTGCACAACCTTCCATTCTCGGTTATCACACATCTAAAACTAGATACTAGTAGCCATATCACACAGTATGGGTCACAGGTAGGATTGAGGGGCTAGAACCTGTAGGGATATTGTTTTCTTTCATACTATTTCTCATTGTTGCCAGCTCCTGGCACAGGCCACCTCTCAGGTACACATCTTGGGAAAAAGATATAGGTTTAACCCTTTAAGTTCCTGTATTTGAAAGTTACTTACTCTGTCCTGTGAGGACAAAGATGAAACTTTTTATTTCCCAGGATATTGTGGAATAACATGTAGTGTCTTTTGAGACAGGGTCTGGCTCTGTAGTCCAGGCTGGCCTCAAACTCACAGCAGTTCTCTGCCTCAGCCTGTTGGGTGCTGGAATTATAGGCACGTGCCACCACACCCAGTTTTTGTGGTGCTGGACGATCGAATCCAGGGCCTTGTGCTTTTTGGGAAAGTGCTTTAACCACTTAGCTATACTCCCCGCCCCATATATTGTAACTGTGACTGATTATGATTTCAGGTGGCTGTTTATTTTGTAAAAGTTATGATATGCTTTCAGTATTTTCTTGTATTCTACAGGGTATCCCAAAGATATCTATCTATCTGTCTGTCTATCTATGTAATATTGCATAATAAAAATTTTATCATGATATTTGAAATAAAACTAATACTGTAAAAAATTCAACCACCGAGTTCAATTTACAAAGTGTCCCAAAAGTCTCCATACATAAGAAAAAAATTAACAAACTTTATTAACTTCCCTGTATGATTCTTTTTTCTGTTTTCCTTATGTTTTGTGGTATTTTTTCAGTACTCTAACTTTATTTTCTTACTGATTTGGTATCAGCAGTTATAATGATGACTGTATAGTTTTCTCTAATAAAATCTGGTCCTTAGTGGCTTTTTCTTGGCCTAATAATGTAGAGAACATCTTGCTGATAACAACAGTAAAATGGAAATGTGGTGACATTTTTGATTTGTAAAAGAAAAGAAAAATAAGAAGTCTAGCCAGTCCAGTGGCACAGGCCTGTAATCCCAGCTGTCTTGGAGGCTGAGGCAAGGATTATGTGAGTTCACGCCCAGCCTGGGCAACTTAATGACTTAGCAAGACCCTGTATCAAAATCAAAATAAAATATGGCTGGGAAAGTAGCTCTGTGTGAAGGGCCTGAGCTCAGTGGCCAGTAACACACACACATGCACGCACATATGCACACAAGCACACGGGCTGACCTTATTGTTACCAATGAAAAAGCTTATTGTTTACCAGAAAGGTCAGAAGGTGTCAAAGGCCCAGTACGCATGAAGGAGTCAGGAGCCCTTATTTTGGTGGCTGATCTTTTACATTTTTCTTTCAGTTACATCTTCCTTATTCTCCCTAAATGGATGTATTAGATGATATGAAATCCAGAATGGACTTTTTCTTTCTTTCTTTTTTGAGATAGGTTCTTGCTCTGCAGCCCAGACTGGCCCTGATCTCACTATAGAGCCCAGGCTGGCCTTGGACTCATGGCAATTCTCCTGTCTCGGCTTCCTGAGTGCTGGGATTACAGGTGTGCGCCGCCACGCCCAGCTTGTGTGGTGCTGGGGAATCTAACTCCTGTACTTAGCACTTGTAACCGTTGAGTCATTTCTCCAGGCTCCAGAATGGACTTAATAGCTTTGGTTGAGACTATTAGCTAACATTAATTTTAGAGGTAACTACATTTTGGGATAGCACGAAATACGTCCTAGTTACTGACGTTGGTTGTCTTTCATCCCGGCATGCTTCTGGCTTCTTGTGGACATTAGAGTTCATCCTGCATCTGTTTGTCTAACTCTGAACCCAAGCTGGCCACTTTTATGGAAAAGAGACCAGTTTCTGCAAGTCTCACATGAAAGTGACATGTTCACTATCCAATGGCTTTCTTCTTCATATGGCCAGTGTTTATTGAATGAGTATGGAACATCAGATTAAGTGCTGGGTCTTAAACATGCCTGCCCTGGGGCATGGACCTAACAGTCCACACAAAACAAGGCACTACTGAATATATATGCATGGGTAAGAAGTGACTCTGCCGTTGATTTTAGGATTTGCATGAAGTATCTATTTTTTCTTTTATTCTTTAAATATTTTCTAGATTTATCTTTAGACCTCCTTGTTTTTAGAATGCAATAGGGAAAAATGCTTCCTTGAAAAGAATAGTTACTCTAAATGTGGTAAAGTTGCCGTGTTAAGTCCTCCTGTCACGAAGACACTCAACAGTGTTATCTAGTAGGAGCATGACAGGATAAAGAAGGATTGGCTGCCGAGGTGAATTCAATGTCCTCAGAAATGAATCGAACTGAGCGTTGAATTGAGATATTCTGGTGGTCTTCCTGCCTCAGCCTCCTGATTAGCTGGAATTAAGCTGCCCAGCTGGAATTGATTTGTTTTGAAAGAAAAAGCAATAAACAGAAATGAATGAGTAGAAAAGGATCCAACTTAGGCATTACAGGGAACGGAGTATGGTGAGTCCTGATGGCCTGAAGATGAAATTCTAGGTTCCTGCTGTCAAGTGATCTCATTCTCTTGTGAATTTATGTTCATTTCTTTTGTATATGAGTATGGTTTTGGTATTACAATAAGTCATGACGTAAATGTTAAATACCTGTCAGTTACAAGGATTGTGCTAGTTCTGTCTTTTTATGTCAGGAAAAACTGAATGGCATTTTATAAAACACATGCAGAAAATACTCAGACACTAGAAATGCTCATATTTGCTTGATGTCCTGATTCTTGAAGCATCTTTACATTTGACACCTAAGATGTTAAGGCTGAAAGAAATTTAAATTTTTTTTCTGTTCCAATATCTCCCATTTCCAAATGGGAAAGCAGAGGCCCAGAAAATTGCACTGGGAGGCCCAGCTAGGAGAGGGTGTTCCAGACAGCTTGCTTACCTCTGTTGGTGGTGAGAGAAAATAATGTTCTTCTTAAATGAAGGACTTAAGGGGAAATGAGTAAGTGAGCAACTAGCAACTCCTACAGTGGGATTGTAACCTTTCTATCCTTTATAAGTGGCTGGCGTAGAAAGTGCAATCAGATATGTACACACACACATGCACGCACGCACACACGTGTGTGTTAACAACGGTAGCTTTCTCTTTTAACTCACTAGACAGGAAGGAATAGAAAAGTAAATGACCTTGTGCTAGATACTGCTCCGTCTTTTCCTTTGCTGTTCCGTTTCTGTACGCTAATCTAAAAGAAAAAGTATGTGGGGAATTGGGTTGGGGGAGAGGACTCTTGACTTTGCCTTTCTAGCGTGGGGCAAGTTTTGCCGGCTTTCTTGGAACAGCATGTCCACCTTTTGAAGAGAGTGACAGTAGAAGGGAGAACAACAGTGGTATATTATTAGAATCTTTTTTTTTCCCTAAAAGCCAAACCTAAAATAAACTCGGCCTCAATTTCAAGCTTTATTTATTTATTTATTTATTCAAGCTTTGTAGCTTTATTTCATGTGTCTTAAACTACAGCCTAATTTTTATTTGCTTATTTATTTTTTGCAGTGCTAGGGATGGAACCAGGGCCTTGTGTGTGCTAGATAAGCACTCCACCACTGAACTACCTCTCCAGCCTCTCATAAATTTGACTATGTTACCTTGATTTAAAAAAAATACATAATGCAATATTGCTGCACATAACAAGCTTATCAGCTGCTGAAGTTTAAGGAATAAAGCATCTAAAAGAGTATTAGATTAAATAGATTGTGTTATATGTCATTTCTGGAAAGTTGCAAGTCTGATTTTTAAAAAAATTATTGTCATATTTTTGCTTTCTTTTTTCTTTAGCAGCCAGACAAGCATTTGCATGTTCTCACCCCACCAGGCAACATATTGGAATATTTTTCATTGTATAATGTCCCTAGAATAGAAAAAGCAGCACAATTTGAATAACATGTTGGTTGTGACAAGAATTAGTGGAATTCTTTTTGATCCTGGTAACTTCAAATTGAAGCAAGCACTGTAAAGGCAGTGTAAATTATAAGGTAGGTCAAGTAAATGGAGGGGTCACAGGAAATCCCATTAAAGGAGGCCTGCAGAATCCATATAAGCTCAGGGTAATGGAGCAGCGAGGGAAGCGGTAGATCCTGTATCTCAGCCTTTCAAAAACTCGTTTAGTTTCATTTCAGAAAGTGGGAACCTGAAGGCTTCTGGAGATCAGATAATAGTGCAGATATCTGTCTGTCTCTGCAAAAAAAAAGAAAAGAAAAGAAAAAAGAAAAGAAAAGAAAGAAAAAGAAAAAAAAGGTCTTTATTTATTTATTTTGAGACAGGGTCTTTCTCTGCAGTTCAGGTTGTTCTTGAGCTCACTCTGTAGCCCAGGCTGGCCTTGATTACTCCGCGATCCTCCCACCTCAGGCTCCCAAGTGCTGGGATTATAGGCTTATGCCAACTCGCCCAGTTTACATGATGCCAGGGAATTGAACTCAGGAACTTAGTGCTTGCTAGGCAAACACTTTAACCACTGAGTTATTCCTCTAACCCCTGTCTTGAAGAATAAGGAGAACTTGAAATGTTGACATTACTTGTGACTGTAAGGACCATCTCTGGAAGGTGGCAACAGAAATTGTCTCTGGGAAAGAAAACTGGGGTAGTTGGGGTGGAGATATGAGGACATTTGTTTAATTATTCTATACTCTTCACTGTCTTCTGCTTTTCTGATTACATAAATCCATCATGATAACTTTTTAGCTTCTCTAAGATTGTGTCTCCTGGTCACATGTGTTGTGACTAACAGAATTCCTTTGGAGCTTTGGGATCAGAAGGACATGGTAGATGCCCTGAGCAGGCGCCACTGCTCCGATCCTGTCAGGCTGACCATTGGACAGGCGGGACACAGGAAGCATGTTCCTCTTGGAACAGAGTTGGTATATCTTGGGTTGCTGTAGTTTCTTTGTCATTGTCACTATGTGCTCAGATAACTGTTTTCTCTGGGAAAGAGACCCAGGGAGCCCTGGGTAATGCCCGGTATGGGTGAAAGTTGACATAGAGCAGACCTGAAGATAGTGCTGGAAAAAACTGAGGGATAGCACAGTGGGTAGGGCTCTTGCCTAGCAAGCGCAAGACCTGGGGTTCAATTCCCCAGAACCACATACGCCAGGCGTGGTGGCTGCTGCCTGTTAATCCCAGCAGTTGCAAGGCTGAGGCAGGAGGATTGCCCTGCACTCAAGGCCACTCGGGACTACATACTGAAGACCAGCCTGGACTATACAGTGAGTCTAGATGAGCAACTACAAAAAAAGGAACTTGAGGCTGGGAGAACTACAGAAATGTAGGCATTAACTTCTACTCCGCTCCATCAAGCGCAGCCTTTTGTGGTCATATAGAGGAAAATGTTACTTGTGTAATAACCCTGCTATCACCTTCTACCCCTGAGGTTTGGCACGGTGTCCACAAATTTGCAGTTTTTTTTTTTTAAATTGTGTTTGGTTCTAGCAATCACGGCTCTCTCCCAACCCCCTGTTTTACAGATAGATTCTCTCCTCATCCCTTGAAATACCAACCCCTGCAGTATTTTTGTAACAACTTACAAATCCTTTGGGGGGATTCTGCCCTCTCTCAGATACGCATGCTTCTTCCTGGTGGTTGTTTCCTCATGCCTTTGTCCCTGCAGACCTTGCCAAGAAGGTGCCAAGTCTTTAGGGTATAGACTAGTAGGAAGAGAAAGCAGAGCCACACTGAATGGGTATTGGGTCCTGTCTTCGAGAGTCATAGTCGTGTATTGACAGGAATTTAATGAGCAAGATGTTGTTAGGAATTATACTGAAGAAAAGGAAGAGCTTGGTGATGATCAGGGATATGTTGCTGAATAAGCTTCCTAAGCAACTAAAAATACTTGAATTATCATCACTCATACGTATTTATTTGCAATGAATGGATATTTGGAATTGGTGAATATGCTCCCAAGGTTATTCTTTTTATTAGTGTGTATTTGCGATACGTCATAATTGAATTCAACTTAAGGAATCAGTGCACTACGTATTGCAACACTGTCAAATTCCTTCCCTTCCCCCTGCTCAGTCTCCCCCTCCCCTCATTCCCTCTCTCTGCAGATCTGTCCCCCTGTTTCCTGCTGTCACTCTCAGTTGGCTCTGTCACTTATTCATACTTTGAGTTTCTTATATTAGAGGACGTGTCTGATGCATTTCACTAAGTATCATGGTCTCAGGTGTATGTATTTTCATATAAACGATTCAAATATATTGTTCTTTATGGCAGAGTAATACGCCATTGTGGATATATATATATATATGTATATGTATGTATATATATATATATATATATATATATATATATATATATATATCTCACATTTTCTTATTCATTTGTTGACGGACATATCAGCTGCTTCCAGGATTTAGCTATTATAAGTTGCTGCTAGGATTTAGCTATTAGAAGCATGGGTATGCATATGTCCCTGTTCTATGGTTTTTTTAATTTTCTCCTTGTGGTGCTGGGGATCTAGCCCAGGGCCTTCATACTGAGCTATGCCCTCAGCCCATTTTTTATTTTTTATTTTGAGGCCTGGTCTTGCCAGTGTTTGCAGGCTGGGTTTGAATTAGCAATATTCCTTCTTCAGCCTCCCAAACCCAGCTCAGAGTTGCTAATTTTAAATGAGAAGTGATTCTGATTGTAGGGAATGAGCTGATCAGTTTCCTTCTTCTAATCTCCAGACAGGAAGTTGGGATGAAATGTGTATCCTAATACATGAATTGCATAATAATATGCTTACCTTTTTTCTGTTGAAGTTCTGATTTTTTTGTGTGTGGTTATATTCTTTTTTAAACAAATTTATTTGGAAATAATATTTCAGTAGCCTTGTAGCCACATGCCACCAGAAGTGTTAGTTGTCACAGCATGGTGATTGGAAGTGCAGAGGGTGGTAGCCGTGAATGGTGAAGGTCGGAGGAGTGTGTGTTCTCACCAGAGCAGGCATGTCAGTGACCTTAGCAGGCTTGGCTCTGGGGAGGACATGTGGAAGTTGCTGTGGACAGGCCTTCCCAAGCCTTCCCAGCGCTGTGGAAAATCAGGAAACATTTGATCCTTAACTAGTGTATCTAATTCCTAATGGAATTTTGGGAGCAGGTTTAGTCTTACTTGAATGAACACTAAACTGCCTTTCCTTGAGAGATTCAAGATAAATACATGCAAAGGCAGTATTGTGCTCCATGATTTCTATCTCTTTGCTTGTTCTTTTCAATTTGTCCCCCTGTGAAAATAGCCTCTATCTTGTGACTCTTTTTCATGATCCATCCTTCTCAGGAAGCAGCAAGTGTTTTGACAGGAAGAGCCAGGAGTGGGCATCCTGGGTACCCGCTGCTGTGCCTGGTTTCTTCCTGAACCGAACAGCTGGTACTGGCTTCGTCACTTCTCAGACAGAGCCTGTTTCCTCATCTGATCCCTGAGCATAAAATAGTATGTTTCCTAAAACAGTATGTTTCTTAATGTCCTATGTAGATCAAAAGTATAACTATTATTCATTACATTAAATTTCCATTTACCTAGGATCTAAATGGCCAGAAAACCAAAACAACTGCCTTTTCCACCTGTACTCTTGTTCAGTGGTAACTGATTTAATGCTAAAATCCCCATCTCACCTCAAGTGCTACACAAATTATTATTGGTTTGGACATGAAGTACATATCACAATTTTATTACACTATGAATACTTTCTCTTAAGTGCTTAACATCATAATTCTTTGGACAGTTTGTAGTAGGTAGAAAGTCAGATTCCAGTCTCTGACCAGCTTGGGATAAAACTAACGTCACTTAATAAGGCCAGCAGTCGCCCTCAGCTGCTTCTGAGGGTGTTGTCCACTCTCCATGTGCCTGGCTGCGGTTGTCTCCTCTTAGCCGTGTCTTGTGCCCACTCGGCCGCCCTTCACTTCTTGCCCATGTGTCTTGTTACTCTTGAAGCCCAGGGCCAGTCCCTGCTGCTCCCTACGACTCCTAGCTGCTTTTTTCCTGTGCTTCTGTGCCACCTCTTCCTTGAGTCGCCTTATTATGTATTTTGTCATCTCGAGCAGATGGGACTCTCCATTATTAAGGATAGACACACACTCTGTGTCTTCAGAGTGCCTTGGGTGTTTGTTCTGAGTTCACATCCCAGTTCTAAGCTTCTTGTTTTTTCTGGGATCATTAAGGAAAGAAATGTTACCCCGTAAGTGACACTCTCATTAAATACAAACTTTTGTAGCACTGCCTCTGCCATTTTTTGTGACAGAGTCTTACTAATTTTCCCAGGTAGGCCTTGAACTCTGGGTCTTCTTACCTCAGTCTTCGGAGTAGCTGGGATTACAGGTAGGCACCACTGTGCCTGGTTTCTCTGCTACAATGTAAAATTACTTGTTAAGAATGGAAGTCTTTCTAGGGTGATCTGCATACTTCACTTTGGAAAATTGTTCATAGAGACCTCATCAGTAGAGAGCCTCTGAAAGTGATGATAATGACTCAAGATTAAAGATGCCTTTGCTTTTCATGCCTTTGATATGACGTCATGGTGACGTTGGGGCTGTGAAGACAGGCCGTGCTACTTCACCAAAATAACCCCACAATTCCTCTGCGACGCTTAGCTGACCTTTTCCCCCTCTAAAGTCTTTGGCTTTTTCCTTCGGAGCTGCCATCAGGCCTGACACGTGTTCATGCTGCCCTTCTCTTCTGACCCAGGGGAAACAAAGCTCCAAAAAAGTCATTTTATTTCAGATGCATCTTTGAAGTAAAGAATCTTTTTACTTCTTAGGTTGCTGAGGCTGTTTTACTTTAACTGAGAAATTTACTTTTCAGATAGGTTCAGATAACTGAGATGGCACAAAGCTATACTCAGTAAATCTGGGATTGGATTATATTGTTACTAAATAGTAGAATGATGTGTACTTGCTCAGAATATTGAAAATGAGTTATTATCCTCTAATGCTGTCATCTTTTTGTGTTTTAAAAAATTTTATTTGTTTATTGAGATAGGATCGTGCTCTGTAGTCCAGGCTGGTTCTGACCTCACTATGTAGCAGCCCGGGCTGGCCTAGAACTCATGGAAATCCTCCTGCCTCAGTCTCCCAGGTGCTAGGACTATAGGCATGCACACCACACCCAGTTTGTGTGGTACTGAGGAATGAAACCCAGGGCTTTGCACTTGTAGGCAAGAGCTCTAACCACTGAGTACACCCCCGGCCCCCTGTCATATTTCTTAAGATCGATACTTATTTGACAGGGTATGTTGGGAACATCTCCTATGTGGTAGACTTACTTCTGAAGTCAGAAAAGAACATTACTCTCATGAGCCTACTTTGGATGAAGAGAGACAGCCAATGAAAGTTATCTTGTTTTAGATACTGCTAAAAACAATGAGGACAAAAAAAGTCAATTGGGGCAGAAAACAGTTGTTGGGTTGGTAGGTTTTTAGTCACTTTCTTGCATAATACCCAGCATCCACAGAATCTTTCTCTTCCGGGTCATGTCCCAGTGACCCGCCCGTTCCAACTGGACCCCACCTCCTAAGAGCATAGGAAATCGATGGATTAGCCCCCACAATTGAGTCACCTTCCACACGTGACACTTGGGGACATACTGGATGTGATTCATAACAGTGGCTATATTTGTTGGCTATCACTACCATAATAAAGCTACAATTTGAATTGGTTAGAACAATAGCGGTGTATTCTCTCAGAGATCTGGATTCTAGAAATCCAGAGTCAAGGTGTATCTTTTTTGCCTCTTCTTTTAGCTCCAGAAATTTTGTGGTGTGTGGTGTTATAACGTGCTCTTTCCCTCCTTCTTTGTGTGGCCCTCTGCCCTGTGTTTCAGTGTTAGTGTGTAGTCTCCAAATAAAGATGTTTGCAAGATCTTCATGGCTTAAGGGCATAGCCTACTGAGCAGTAACTTTATTCTAACTAATTACCCTGCAATAAACCTGTTTTCAAGTGATGCAACATTCTGAAGTACTGGGTGTTAGGATTTCAACATGTTTTTGAGGGGCACAATTCAACCCATCAAAGTGTATTTTTTGCATAGACTGGCCAGGTAAGGCCATGTGAAGTGGAGACATTTGAGCTGAACCTGAAAGAAGGGTAAATCCGAATGAATCCCTCACCAGGGATGAGCCTTTTGGAGTAGAAGATACACATTAAGTTTTACACCCTTAAAAAATAGAAAAAAATGTCTGTCTTGGTCAAATTACTTTATGGTTGAAAACAAAATGATTTTGTTCTTGTACAACTCTTGATTACTTCTGGTCAGGCAAGGACAGAAACTATTTTTTCTTTAAAAATTAACTGCTGAGAAATTATTCCTACAAGCAGTAGCTAATCATGCTTTAAGAATTCTATTCATTGAAAGTATACTTTGCACTTTAATAGTAGAACTCTCCATCACTCTACTTAGGCTTATTAACCTAAAAGCCTTTAGTATAAAAATACCTGACAGTTAAGCAGACCATGTCATAATAGAGATTATTTTCTAGTCATAAAGAATTATGGCCAACTGCAGCCTTGAGAAAACCTAAGACCATTCATTAAATTATGATTTTCAGCAAGATTACATCATTAGTATAGTTGTCCTCTGTGATTCCTAGCAGTAAGCAGAAGTAGTGTGACTTAGTATTTACACTTCTTAATTAAAACCAGGGCCATCATGACGCTGAGCTGCATCCCCCCCCCCCCATTTTTATTTATTTATTTATTTTGAGACAGGGTCTTACTAAGTTACTTAGATTGTGTTCACACTTGGTGATCTTCCTGCCTGAACTTTCCAGAGTACTGGGATAAGAAGTGTGCCACCATACCCAGCTAGAAAATCTACATGGATATGTAAGTTTCTTAGTGCAGATATTAAGTGCTAGATGTTCTTGTTTTTATCATGTTAATTGAAAAGTAGACACATTAATATTCATTAATTGGAAAGCTTATTATATAAAATAGAAATACAATCAAGATGTCTCTTACGCTTTGTTACAAATCAGAATCTAATTTGAGAGTGAAAGGAAATTGTCAGCAGTTTTTCCAGTGCTCTGTTCTAATGTTAATAGTTTATTGAAAGTATTTTACATGCTTACCTCCTTAGTTACTTACAGCCATGACTGTGTCCAAGGGATTGTTAGATCTTAAGGGAGAAAGAAGATTAAGCTGTTGGTCCTCTTCTCAAGAGCCTACCCATCCTACAGGGAGAATAAGACATAATTGAATGTAATACAAAGTGCAGTATGGTAGGTGTTGCCCTAAGAATGTGACTAAGTGCTGTGAGAACCTGTGGAGGCTGCAGAATATCAGGAAAGATTTGTAACTAAGAGGCCCTAGGATAGAAGTTTAGGATGTGATGACATTTTTAGGGAACAGGAAGAATAGGAAGAAAAATGTGAAGGAGAAAAGGAACAGTTAAGCTAATGGGTAAAAGATGGAGAATCATATTCTGAAGTCAAGAAAAGCAAGTTTCTCAGAGGAGAAAAGGACGGTCGCACATACTAGGAAGGGCGGGACAGTGAAGATTGACCCTCCAGACCTCCGGGACGCCAGCGACATATGGTCAGGGACTGTGATGGTTCAGTTTGGGTGTCAACTCATGGGATTAAGGAATCCCTGGAAACCTGGTAAAACTTTATCTGTGAGTGTGTCAGGAGGGCGTTTCCAGGTGAAATTAGCATGTGAATTGAAGAGGCCTAGGGAGGGAAAATCCCTGTCAACATGAGGGGTAGCATCCAGTCAGCCCTGGGGCAGAGAAGGCAAAATGTGTTTGTTATTCTCCTTTTGGAGCTGAGCACAGAAATCTTTACCCATCCCTAGACAATGGCCTTCCTAGCTGTCTGAGCTGTGGACTCTAGGACTTAAAACAGGGCCCCTGGGTTCTTAGACCTTCAGCTGCATGCTTCCCTGCTCCTGAGGTTTTTGGACTTGGACTGACCCGCCCTGTCAGCATACCAGGGTCTACGGCTTGCACAGGGATAAGGGACGTCTCAGCCTCCATCATTTCTTTCTTTTTTTAAAAAAAATTCTTTTATTAGTATGTATGTATAGTACATAATGATAACAATCAGCTTGAGAAGATGGTGCATTTACATAGTCCATCTTGGTCATTTCTACTCCCTATCCTCTCCCGACTCCTGCAACCCCCCACATCCCTTTTCCTCTCCACAGTCTTATCTTCTTACTTTCTTTCATTTATCTTTTACTTTGCTCTCTCTTTTTGTTTAGTGGTTTGGTTTTCTCATAGTAGAGAAATTATGTGATATTTCACCTTCTGTGTCTGACTCATTCTGCTAAGCATAATGGTCTCAAGGTACATCCAATTTCTACAAATAATTCAAATTTATCTTTCTTTACAGCAGAATAGTGCTTCATTGTGTAAATACACCACATCTTCTTTATCCATTCATTTGTTGACAGCCGTATCGGTGGCTTCCAAGATTTACTAATATAAGTTGTGTTGCTGTAAACATAGATAAGAATGTATCACTCTGGTAGGATGGCCTTAATTCTTTTGGGAAGACCCCTAGACAAGTCATTTTGTGAGTCTGTCCCTAAGTTCTCCATCTTTTTTTTCCTGCGGCACTAGGGATTGAACCCAGGGCCTTTGCATTGAGCTACATCCCTGCCCCAATTTTTATTTTTATGTGAGACAGAGTCTCAGTAAGTTGTCAAGTTGCCCAGGTTGTACTCAAACTTGTGATCCTCCTTCCTCAGCTTCTGAGTGCTGGGGTTACACAGTTGAGCCACCAGGCGTGGCTTCCCTCTCTTATGTCTGTCTACATATCTGTATATGTCCTGTTGTTTCTGTCCCTGTGAAGATTCCTTACTAATAGGAAGATGCACCGGTTCTTCAAGACAAAATGGTATGTATAGGTAGAACATAATTCACCTGTGTAAATGTGATGCATGTACAGTCATATACCACGTCATGATGTTTTTATCATGACAGACCACATGGGTAGCCATGGTCCCATACAGTTATAACTGGAAAATTTCTGTCACCTAATAACTCTGTAGCTGTTTTAATGAAGCATAATGCCTTACTCATGTGTCTCTGGTGGTGCTGTCTTAAGTAAACCAGCTGTGCTCCTGGCTGTGTATCAGATTAAATGGAAGAGTGATGATAAGAGACAGGGACATTGTGTAGAGTGGACAAGGGGTTTGGGGGTAGGGGAGGATGAGGAGGTGGGAAGGGTAAAGGAGCGAAAAAATGATTAAGATGTGCTATGTCTATACACCACTTCCTGAAACTGAATGTAATTATTATGTACTGCAAATACTTACTAATAAAAAATTAATTTTCAGGAATAGGTCCACATACGTACAGTATATAACTTGACAATGAATGGCTGTTGCAACGTATGCACTTACCCTACTGTGATTTTTGTGGTTTTCTTAGGCTATATTCCTTTGTTTATTAAAAAAAAAAAAAAAAAAAAGGCCACTCTGCAGTGGCATGAACTGTTGAGCTGGCGGCAGTCTCATGCATCTCATTCATCCTGATGCGTCAAGAGAGCCCGTGGCGTGGCCGACCTAGGTTGTCACTGTAGATGTGTGTATGCACACGCCATGATGCGTTCCTCACAATGTGTCTTCACTAAGTGACATGTGACAGCACAGGGAAATTTCTATTATTTGTTCTTTATTTTTTTAAAAACTCCTTAAAGAACATATTCGAGCCTTGGAGTTGCTCTTGGAAATACATGTTATTTTTTCCATTTTATACGTGAGAAGGCCAAGTTTAGGTGGGATGTGACCAGCTCACTGCATCACTGCTAGGTTTGAGCCCAGCTGTCCTTGGAGCCTCAACCTGTAACCAGTTTTAGAGAACAGTTGTTTAGTGGCTCATTCTCCGACTGGGCTTTGTACATCTTTATTCTCAAGGTGCTTTAGATGCAGGATAGACAAGACCCAGCTGTCACTGTGACCAGCTACTCTAGCCTTTTAGTGGTTCCCCCAATAAACCAAGATCATTCTTCCTTTGGGTCCTCCAGCATAACTCAGCTGTTATGTTGCCACACACTTAGTACTTCCTGATTTGCTCCTGAGGGGATGCTTATGTATTTATTGCTGGGTGTTTTTTCGGCCCTCTGAAGTACTGAGCCTTCCAAACCTTAGGCGGCCTGTGGGTGACTGACTGTTCACATGTCACGAGGACTCTCATTGGGACATAACTATTAAGAGGCTATTTTTTTTTTTCATCTGTTAAATCCTCAAAACTAATGCTATCAGGGGCTTTCATAGAACTGGAACACCAGTTCTATTTATCCATCTTTTTTTTTTTTTAACTCCCACTTCACATTGCTTTGTACATACCAGGCCCTCAATAAATGTTAAATGTATAATTTTTGTCAGTTGATTCATATAAAATTACCCTGTGCATTGTTTTGTGTTAGAAATGCTAATTATAGGTTTGTTTAGAGTTTTGTTTACACTTTAGCTTTTGGGAACACTGGAGAAAAAACTTGAAGCTTTTTTTCCCTTTCAACTGTAATGTAAAACACGTATTTGGATAAAGCAGTGCTCTACTTCTAGTCTCAAAGTGTCCATTACAGCATAGCTAACTGACAATTATTTCTGTTTTTCTATGTAAGAAATATTTTTTTAAAAATTCTTTGAGAGGAATACCTGTGCTTTATGAGCAGACCAAATGACATAAGGTGACAAGGTGTAGGAATTACGTCTGTCAGAGGCAGCAATAACGTTAGGAAAAGTTAATACATTTCTTTAAAAAAGAAATAAAAGTTAATACATTTCTTTTGCTTGGTTTTGATTGAAAATAGGCCATTTAACATTTCTCTGCAAACCAGGAATTTAGGATTAACTGCAAGCAGGATCCTGTTTCTTCAGATGCATTTAAAAACTACCCACAAATTGTGATGTGACTTTCTTCTTTTATCCTCTACTGACATATGTAAGATGATTAGTAATGTCATTTTGAGAGTCATTCAGGGATGTTATTTATTTTCTATTCTTTGAAATTTTCTCTCTAAATAAATGGATTTTTTTCTTTAGGAATTTCAGACATTTTTGAGGATTTTTCAAGAGAAATATTTATAAACTCATATGCTCTCTCTCTCTCTCTATCTATCTATCTATCTATCTATCTATATATATATATATAAAATTAAGATTAAGTTCACCTTCTGACTTAAAGGTAGTTTCTAGTTAGTAGTTAGTACTCTGTGTACATAAGATATTGGTGGACAATGTTGGGAATTGGTATGCAGCTGATTCTCTTTTATTTATTTTTTCTGTAAACAAGTTGATGGCAGAGTTGGTGCAAACCAGGCCCAGAATGCCAGGCCAGCCAGCTGCTGGCTGCTGTGCCCTCCGCAGTGTAACTCATGCCCAAGAACAAGGCACATAAGCAAGCAGTTGCCTGCAGCTCAGAATGACAACTTGAGAAAGAGTAGTCATGCTTCAATTTATTTATTTAATTTTTGACATTGCTTTGAGAATATTTTGCAACCAACAGATGACCAAAATATCTGTCAAATTTTCTTACTATCTCAGTACCTAAGGCTTTAGCAAATTGGCAGTGCCCAAGTCACAGAAAGGCTCTTAGAAGTCACCTGGTCTACCTCCCTTACTTTGTAGATGAGGAAAGTGAAGTTCCGAGAGTTGAGGAGAGCTGGCTGGTACTAGATGATTGCTTATGCTGACTGTCATGGGCCTGGCTGCCAAGCCGTCCTGACCTAGCGTATGGTCCGCATTAGGACTGGCTTGCTGACAAGTACAGAGGTGGAGAGAAGTCGGACAGAGACTGACGGTGTGTGTCGCTGTGAGAACTGTGCCTGAGCGTGGGCTCTCTCTGGCTCCTCTTGCGTGTGCTTGTTACTGCAGTAGTCGTGCTTTCTCAGATGTGATGTCAGCTTTAAAATCAAGCCACAGGAGGCTGGAGGAATAGCTCAGTGGTTAAAGTGCTTGCCTAGCAAGCACTAAGTCAAGCACCAGATATCTGCGTTTGAGTCCCCAGTACCACATAAGCCAGGTGTGGTAGTGCACACCTGTATCCCAGTACTTGGGAGGCCGAGGCAGAAGGATTGCCATGTGTCTAAGGCCAGCCTGGGCTCCATAGTGATTTCAGGACGAGCCTGGGCTCCATAGTGAGTTCAGGACAAGCCTGGGCTACAGAGTGAGACCCTGTCTCTAAATAAATAAATAAATAAATAATATCAAGTCACAGAGCAGGCATGTGTTTGTAAGGTTTGTAAGGCATGGCAGGCTTCAGGTAGGATGTAGGCTGTGGCTATCAAACTCTTCCAGTGTTTGTAGTAAATACTTACGTGATAGTACTGGACTCAGGCCTGGTAGTGCATGCTAGCAATCCCAGCATTCTGGGATGCTGAGGCAGGAGGATTCTCAAGTTTGAGCTCCACCTTGGCAATTTAGCAAGACAGTGTATCAAAGTCAAAACTAAAAGAATTTGGCTGAAGATGTGGCTCAGTGTCAGGAGCCTGGGCTTGATCACCAGAACCACCACACAAACAAGTAAATGAACAAACGGACTAGAACCCTGTCATAGTAAACGTACTGAACACCCATTTCTCCCCTCCTGACTGTGGGACTCATGCTCAATTTTACTTTTGTAATCAAGGCCACATTATATTGCTGCCACTTTGGTTTAAGTGGTCAGTTCTCTTTTAAAAAAGGATTAAATGATAACTTAAAACATCTTTTTAATTTTTTTTGAGGCAGAATCTCACTGTGTAGTACACGCTGACCTCAGTCAATCACAGCAATCCTCCCTCATCCTGGGATTACAGGTGTGTGCCACCATGCTTGGCTAACCTTTATATGGTGCTAGGGAGCTGAACCTAGGGCCTTCCACATACCAGGGAAGCACTATCACCACTGAGCTACACTCCCAGCCCGAGAGATCTTAGTTATTTACTTAGGTATCTGCCATTTATGGTGTCTTCATTTCTTCATTCCTTTTTGGAAATCCATGTTTTACTCAGGATCATTTTCCTTCTGCAGAGGACTTCCTTTAACATTTTTGTGTCTGATGATGATTAATATTTTCAACTTTCATGTTTCTTAAAAGTCTTCATTTTACCTTTGGTTTTAAAAGATTTTTTTTTTCAACAGGGTATAAAATCCGTGTAGACACTATTATTCAGTACTTTAGAGACATCGCTCCCCGATGGCACAGTTTCCAGGGAGAATTCAGTTGCCATCCTTACCTTATCTGCAGCGTGCCTTTTGTCCTTTGGCTGCTTTAAGATTTTCCTTGTTATCGTTGGGGACCAGCACTTTGACGACGACGTGCCTTGGTGCAGTTTTCTTTGTATCTCCTCTGCCACCGGGGTCTGTTGAGCTTCTTGGATATGTAAAGTTTTAGTCTGTAAGAGTGGAAATTAGTATTTCTGACATTATTCCTCTGCATATCTTCCCTGTTTCCTTCTTCACTTGTCCTTGCTCTGGAGGACTCCACTTACCGGTGTTTTAGGTGCTCACAGTTGTTCTACAGTTCACTTCTGCTCTGTTCATTTTTTTAAATTTCTTTTTTTCTTCCTTTTACTTAGGATAGTTTATTATCTTCATATTTAGTAATTTTTTTTCAACTGATGATTGAACGCAAGCCTTTCACTCTTGAGTGACATCCCCAGCCCCTTGTTATTATTTTTTTATTTGCTAAGTTGCCAAATTGCGCAGGCTGGACTTCAGTGTGCTGTCCTCCTGCCTCAGCCTCCCAAAGTTCTGAGATTACAGGCCTGTGCCATTAGGCCCAGCTGGGCTTGGTGATTCTCAATCTGATGCTAAGTATTGTAAATGTTACCTTATTGGGTGTGGCTATTTTTGCATTCCTATAAATATTCCTGATCTTTGTTCTGTGGCTGTAGCATAGTTAATTTACTTGGAAATAGTTTGATTCTTTTAGGTCTTACCTTAAGATTTGGTAGGTAGGACCAGAAGAAGTTCTGTTTAGGACTAATTATTTCCTAGAATTGGGCAAGACTCTTTGTGTCTCCTACACAGTATCCCTCAAATCATGTGACAAATCGTATTTGTCACACCTTGTAGCATCTGCAGATAGGAGCAGACTTCTTGATTCTGTGAGTGTGGGTTCAGTGCCAGTCCTTTCAGAAGGCTCTTTCTCCAGCCTTCATTTCCTTACTCCCAGGAGCAGGACTCAGATGAACTCTGGAGGGAGGCTTCTTGCAGATCCCTGGAAACCTGTCTCTGTAAACTTCTTTCTTGTCCTGCCAACTGTGGCTGCTTAAATTTTCCGGGATTTTCAATGCAGCAGCCCAGCTGATTCTGCCTGGGTTCCCCCTCCCTGTCCACGGCCAGAAACTCTCAGTAGTAAATTGGTGTGTTCCTTTTTAGGATTTACCTCACCCCTTTTCCATATCTTAGAGATTACTGTCTTGTTACTTAGTAGTTACAAAAATTTTTTTTGGTATATTTTTCTCTTTTTTGGTGGTCTTAGTCAACAAGGTAAATTTGGCCTTTGTTACTTCATCCTGGCCAGAAGTTTGAGCACCCGGAGTCGTTAGAAGTGGGGAGACCATTATAAAAGTTAGTATGGACCATGTGGTGAGTGGGCAAAGTGGCACACTGTTGAGATGAACGGAGATGCTACCAGCATTCAGACACAGTTAAGTCAGGTGGCCAGCCGGTAACTGTGAAGACCTGAGAGAATTGAAAGGGAGTGTGGCTACCCTTCAGTGGTGGCCTGAGAAGGGAGGAGGCAGGAAGGAGTCCTGGTGTTGTACCTGACTTTGTCATGAGCCTTGGGTTTCTAATGACTGCTCCAAGTAGGTTGTAAGCACAGGAGAGATAAGACAGTAAAACTTGTAGAGAAAGGAAACAAACAGACTTCCTACAAAAACATAGATGGTGCTCGTCATGAAGAAAAAGAATTCACAAATTGATCATATTATATTTTAAAAGTTTTATATCAAAAACACTGTGCAGAGTGGGAGCAAAGCAACAGTAGGAGAAAATATTTCCAGTATACATTAGAATCACTTTTAGGTGAGTGACTTGAGAAATGAGAATTTACATGTAGTCCTTTATTAACAAATTCATTAACAAACATGATGGATTTGTGTATTTCCAGAATTGTTTGTCTAATCCTCTTAAGGGCATTATACCACTAAGCAGCACAGCTAAGTGTTTGATCTGTTCAATTAGAATGATCATTTGTCACACTTTAGAAGCAACTGGCTCTTGGTTATGGAAGTATCAAAGGCTGGTAAAGGAGTATTATGCTGCCATCTTTAAGCTACATTGCAAATTGTTAACATCACGGTTGAGTTGGTATGTAACCTTCAACTCAAGTGTACTCAATTTACTGGTTAATCAGGTCATGCATCTGATTTTTATGAGACTTTTCAGCGATTTCTTTGTTAATATCAGATCTGAAGGGTGTGTAATTAAGATTTATCGTATTGGCTATTTTGAGTAAGTAAGGATCTCACATTTGTCTTCGACAAGAGATTAAAGTATTTTTCTCTAGATACAATAAAACAAGACCTCCCGAGTACTTGTGTGGCTGAGAAGCTGCTGACATTCTGTCAACACAAGGGCAAGGGAGAATCCAGATAGGGCTCAGTGTTGAGTAGTCAGGAGTGAGGACGTAGGGAGACTGACTTTACAAGCTGCAGGTGAGACCAGTGTCATTACGTGGTAGTCCTCAAGAAAGTGGACCAATGGGACAAAAGTCAGAGCACAAAACTGGGAGGGTATGATATAATAGTGTAGCTGTATGCATCATAATAATTTTGCCTGCTCTTTGGTTTTCAAGATGAGGAAAGGAATAGATTCTTGCTGTGTTGATTAACAGAGCTTAGTTTTCTCACAACAACACTTTCTGTTGTTGTTTTAAATGAGAAAGTGGTGTGACCAGCGGCTCTGGTGATAAAGTGGCCCTGTGAGTGCCATGTGCAGGGCAGTGTGTTCGTTTCTGATGGCTGCTGTAATAAATTGCCACAAACAGGGTGATTAAAAAAAAACAGATTTATTCTTTCATAGTGCTAAAAGCCAGAAGTCCAAAATTGGTTTCACTAGGCTAAAACCAAGGCAGAGGCAGAGCCGCTTTTCCTGTAGAGACTGTAGGCAGAACTTGTTCCCTGGCTTGTGGCCACAGGACGCAAACCTTGTCCTGTGTCCCCATCCGCCTTTCCTCTGCGTTTGTCTTCTCCCTTTCCTGCCTTTGTCAGACTCCCTTGCCTGTCTGTTAGAAGGATGTCCTACCGCACCCAGGGCACACCTGCCCCCTCTAGAGTCCTTAAGTTAATCTCCTCCTCCTCCTCCTCTTCTTCTTTCCTTCTTTTCTCCATCTAATGTAATATCCCCTCTGGCCATAGAAGGTAAGACCACAAGTTAGGGAGTTTAGGAAGGGGACATATCTTTTGGGAGACAACTGTGTTTGTTTTTTTCACCTATGAGTACTGCTGCTGTCAGGTTACCTGTGAACACGTGGATGCCTAAGTGTGCAGGGGAGTCACCTGGAAGAACCCCAAGTGCTGAGATAGACTTCCTGCTTGTATCTGAGAGACAGTGGGGCATGAAAACAAACAAACAAAAGGACAAAAGGATTTTAGAAGAATCTTAAAGGAGAATAGCATGAACCAGAGACTTTTTTTGGTACTGAGTTTGAGCAGTTATCTGCTATCTGAGCTGCACTCCAGCCCCTTTCTTAGTTTTTATGTTGAGACAGGGGCTTGCTCAGTTGACCAGCCTGGGTTCAGACTTGCAATCCTTCTGCCTCAGACTCCTGAAGTGCTGGGATTATAGGCATGCACCACTCTATGTGGCTCAGAGACCTCTTTACAGCTAGCTAGTAACTTGTTTGAGAAAGTCTAATTCAAGAGGTAATGACTTTGGGCCAATATTGAAAATTTTTTTTCCTCTTGACTATTGGATAATGAACAAATAGTAACCAAATAATGGACACTGAGTTTAGAAAATGGGTATGCCATCTGAAGATGAGCAGCTTTGTTGGAAACAGAGTGCTATCCAGAAGAGAATTACCACTATTATTGGTCCTGGTTTAATTTTTTTCCTTTTTTCTTTTTTTCCAATCGCTTAGCTTTAAACCAAAGTTTTGAAAAATATTAACATCCTCCTAAAATTGTACATGCTGTATTTTAAGTATTTATATATGTATATATAGTAATACATTTTTATATTTATTATATTTCAAATCTTCATATTTAAAAAGATAATAGTAACTCTCTGAGACCAATTACTGTTATTCCTGATTTACAGACTCATCTGTAAGAAAATGAGGCTCTGAGAAGTTTTATAACTTGCTCATAGTTGCAGACATAATAAATGGATTGCTGGGATTTGAACTCAGACTTCATATACTTTGTGTGTGTGTGTGTGTGTTGTACTGGGGATCAGACACATTACCTTCTGCCCAGATGCGACCAGATGAGCCCTTTTTCTACTGTCAAGAGTGGCATCTTCCCCATTCTGGGGATGCTGCCAAGGAAAGACACATCCTTGGAATACTAAGCTGAAACTCCGTGCATTTTCTTCATAAAAGCATTGCTATAAACGGTAGTTAGGAATTCTAGTTAAACTCTGTTATAGCTTACCACATGGCCAGGTTTTTTCTACTTATAACACGTTTTAAGAGGAAAAATGTGTTTCAAGTTCCAGGTAATAGTTTTGAAAAAACCAACTTTTTTGGGCACAAATCCCATTGGTAGGTTGGGGGCTGCCTTGGAACAGCATGCAAGGGGAGAAGAATGTCATCATCAAATATTCATTAGGCTCCCACTTGTGCACCGTGCTGCTGTGACTGCTGGGTCTGTGGCGCCTCTGCTGGGCCTATTTTTATCAACTATAATGAGGCCACCTTGCAAATTGCCCTCTGAACCTCAGCACACTGTAGACCTTTCCTGACATATTGTGTGCCCTACTAATGGGAGGATTAAGGCAAGAACTATTCCTAGTCTGGAGAAAGTGCAATTTTAATTTAAATGTGTTCTTCCTTGGGGCCCAAGTTCAGTTAGTCACGGAGCCTGCAGTAATTTGTGTGATTCTACTGGGGACCTGAGCACTCTTCTTAAATTGGTGCTTCCAGTTGGTTCAGTGTTTTCTTTCAAGTGAGGCACTCTTAGGATAATGGGACACCCAGTGACTTTCAAAAGATGAGGGCGATGTGTTCTAGTGTGAGACTTACAACTAATTGCCTGAACAAATTATACATGAAGGACCAAGTCATTAGTGTTAATAAGAACTGACTTCAGAAAGTACAGTTTGCTCCAAAGACTGAATAACTGTTGCAACCAGTAATCAGCTAGGTGGTATCCACTATATAAAAAAATTCAGCTCGGAATTATTCATGTCTGTTCAAATTGGGTTTTCCCCAAGTTATTACCCTTACACTTGGTTATTTCCTTTTCAGGGATAACACTCAACCTTTTTGAACATTCAAAAGCTGACTTTTCTGTGTGAACGACTCTACTGTGTGAACATGGGTCTCTTGGTTGCTCCTCCTCGGGCTCTTTTGGAAGGTCTTCTTCCAGCCACTTAAAATGCCATGATTCCCACAGCCATGTCCTGGGTCTTCTCACTCTATACTCCCTCTCTGTTTGACCTCGTCAAGTTCTAACTTTTGCTGGCAAACCCCAAATTTATGTATCTGGTCCAGTTACCTTCTGAATTCCAGATGCATATTTCCACATGATTATCTTGCAGGAGTCATACACTCATGCAAGCCCCATACAGAACCATAGTCCTCTTTCCCAGATCTGCCTTTTCCAGCTTGCCTGGGCCTTCAGCGTGGGACACCATCTGACACAGCTCTGTGTGCTGTTGACTTCACCACTGGCCACTTCTCCCCATCCATGTGCCTTTGTTCACAAAATCCCCCAGCCCCTCGTTCTCTCCTTGCTGGTTTGTAGTGAAAGCAGCCTTGTAATTGGTCTCCCCAAATCCAGTTTCCCTCCTTCCAGACTACACACAGCTGCTACAAAAATGTTCATACTCAAGTCTGGTTATGCCACTCTGCTTATGTATGCAGTGATTCTCCATTGCTCTTTGGTTAAAGGTCATAAGTCAATGTGTTTTCATACTGCTGTGGCCACTTGATTATGTGTGTGTGTGTGTGTGTGTGTGTGTGTGTGTGTGTGTGTGTGTGTGGTGACACTGAGGCTAGGACTTTCACACTGAGCTCCATGTTCAGCCTGTTTTTATATTTGATTTTGAGAGAGGGTTTCACTAACTCGCTATGTTGCCAAAAGTGATTGTGATTCTCTTGCCTCAGCCTCTCTGAGTGTTGGGATTGTATAGACTTATCCTGCCAGGACCAACTGATCATTTGGTCTTGTGTATTCTCCACCCCTAATTCAGAACAGCTTAGACTGACTCATTTTGAAGAGCTTGAATTTCTCTGACCCTTCCTTGCTCGTGCCCTTCGCCCTTAAGGTTCCGGTCCCTGGGGGCTCTTTTCCTGCCTGGTTGCTGCCTGTTTACCCTTACAGGTTTAGCGTCTGTGTATCACTCCTTAGGGGTAGTTCTGAAAGCCCACTCCAGTTGGTTAGATTCCCTTACTAAAGATGCCAACAGCATCCTGTGTTTCCTAGCACTCATTATAATTATAATTGAGTATTTGTATAATTACTGGTTTGATGCCTGATTCTCCCACTAGCCTGTAAACTCCCCAAGAGCAGGGATCATGCCGCCTGGCTTTCCCTCCCTGGTGCCTTTCATAACAAATATTTGCCAACTGAATGTATAATGAATGGAGTTAGACAGAAGTTGTGGCATATGTTATGTGTGCTGGTACTTATGTGTGAGTATGGGGTATCTGATGTTCTAGGGGCTTGAATGTTTCCCACTCCATAATGAAGCAGCACTGTGAAGGCCATATATATATATATATATATATATATATATATATATATATATATAGATCTAGTTAACTGTTCAGCTGTTGGAACCTCTGTCCCCTTTTGTTCTAGAAGGAGACTGGATTGCTCAGAGTTCTAGAGAAATAGAGCCAGCAGAAGATGAAGGATTAAATGCAAGAATTGGCCTATCCTGTCTAGCAGCCTGGGTAGGCAACTGGGAAACCAATCCATTGGACACGATGCATGCTGGGTAGGCTGGGAATCCTGGACAGGGGGTGGAGCTTCTTTGGAAAAGCTCCATCTCCATTCGTAAAACTTCTTAGCTGACTGAGTCAGTTCTACCCAGGTTACTTAGAATAATCTCCTTTACTTAAAGTCAACTGAAGTAGATTTTAATTCCTTCTACAGAAGGTCTTCACAGCAACACCTAGGTTAGTATTGATCGAATAACTAGATTTTGATTGAATAATTGTAGACTATGTCCAAGTTGCCATATAAAGCTGGCCATCAGATTACTTCTTTCTTTTTCTTTTTTTTCTTTTTGAGACAAGGTCTTGCTATGTAGTACCAGTTGGTCCAGAACTCACTATGTAACCTAAGCTGACCTCTGACACAAACACAGGACAACTCTCCTCCCTCTGCCTCCCAGTTGCTGGGATTACAGGCATGCATCATCATGCCTCGCTCATATTATGATGGGGAATTACACTCAGGGCCTGTGTGCTAGACAAGCACTTTGGCCACGATGCTACACTTTCAGCCAAAGCACCAGTTTAAAAGCAAAATTAACACTCTCCCCTGAGAAAATCTCCAATCTTGATACTTCTGAGAGAGAATTATATTTGATGTGTTTCCTTCAGTGGCTTTTTATTAGCTATAGAGATAATGTCTATATAAAAGGCTTTTTACTTATTCAGCTACAGTACACCAAATAACCTTACAAGTCTTTCTCCCAAACAAATGTGCCACTACTTTAAAGGTGAATCTGTAATAAAATTCTATGAAAATTGGCTCTTCCATGTGTATTGCTTCTAATATATGGATAGCCGTGTCTTCCATGATGCTGTTTTGTTTATTGGCAAAGCAAAGTTACTGAGCTCAGAGCTGGGCACTGGAGATACAGATGATGCAGAATATTGCTGTATATTTAAAGCCTTGCAATGTATTTGTGTAGACAAATAAAGAAACAATTATACCAGACATCTGTGAAGTTGGGTATAGACTGTGAGCCAGACAAGGTTTCATGCCAACAGTGTAAAGGACCATGAACCTATGCTTGGGGACCCATCCACCTTTCTTCCACAGACAGAGAAGAGGCCCTCTCTGTTGATGCTTTTTCCCTGCTATTTGGAAGAGGAATCGGGCATGGAGGGTGAAGTGAGGGAAGGAGAGGTGATCATGCTAGAATCAGAACTAAAACCCTGGCACAGGTGTTGAATAAAGGGAGCTAGACTTCTAGTGCTGGGGGAGTTTGTTGATTGAACGAGGGAGAAAAGGTCTGAAAATGCCTCAGAAATTTATTTCTCAAGACAGGCACTGAGGCAGGTCATGGAAGTGGGTAGTACCAGGGCAAAAGTAAATGCTTGGTTCTGAAGCCGTGAAGGGGGCAGAAGGGAACAGACATGACTTATGTCGGGGTTGGTGTGCTGTGTGCTGCTTTAGGTATTGGTGAAGGTGCTCATGCTACTTCTGGCTGGGATGGGGTCACCTAAGTGAGGTCTGGAGCCAAGACCAGGCTGGAATTTTTGATGTTCCTACCTCAGCCCTCCGTAGAGCTAGGATTATAGGTGTGTGCCACTATGCAACTTTAAATATTACCTGACATTTGACTATGTCTGATTACAGGTATAGATGAACCCTAGATAGTGGATAGTGCGAAAGAAAAGGAAACTTCCTCATTTGTGAATAATTTTTCGATGTTGTCTTATAATTCCCAAAGAGAATTGACCAAGTAGAGTTTTGTGGCCTTGAACAAATCTCTTGGCACATGAAATCATATTCACAGAGACTGCTTTTTTAAAAGGGCAAGTGCAAAAGGCTTTTATTAACCAAATCTGGGAAAATTGGAGCATGACAATGAAAAATTGATGATAATAATAGATTATAAACCATTAAATGAAATAGGATTCAATAATTGATATTGATAATTAAATAAATGAGGTGGGAAAGGAAAAGCTCTTTATTAGTTGGCAGTGCAAACTAGTAGCTATGGAAGGAGTGTAGGAAAATGGAAACATCACCGTTGGGTACACATCACAATGGTGGCTCTTTAAGGCAGTTTTCAGTGGATGTAAGTTTGGTGAGTGGCGGTTTGGAGCATAAGGTACTGACATAGTCTCACCACATTTCTATACAAAATGCTTACCAATTATGAAGAGGAAAAGGGTGACTATTGTGGATTTAATTGATTATCTATGGACCTTGTGCTATTAGGAGATGAGGGCCTGGTCTGGAAGAGTGGATTATGGATGTGTGGTAGATTACAGGTGTGTGGTGAAAGACAGGCATGTAGTAGATTATAAATTACCATGGGTGGGTGGTAGATTAGAGGCTTAAGCCTGGAAGAGGCAGAACACTTGAGGCTGGACCCAGAAGGGGCAGATGAATGAAACAGGACCTGAAAGGGAAGGTGCTACTTTCTCCCTTCCTTGATGGATTTGGCTTCCTGTTTGAGGTGCCATGAGGAACTTTCACCATCTCTGCCTCCACCATGTGCTTCCACTATTGCCAGCAGCCTGTGAATGGACTACGACCTTCTGACACTAAGAGTTAAAATAAATCCTTCTTCCCTTAAATAGTAGATGTTGGGTACTTGTGTTACAGCAACAACAAGAAAGTAACTGAGACAGTAACTCTGGTGGTGAAGACTGGCAGATATAAAGTTGTGCAGGTGATCCAGGCTGTGTCCTCGGTGGTGGGATGAACCAGTGCCTGTGCCCTATTATGGGGCACACTGAGAATAGCATATATAGCCCCGTTTTGGGCATCTTTCTGCCTAGAATTCATGGCCTCAGTCTGATCAGGAGGAAGCACTGGATGGTCTGAAAGTGAGGGTGACCCAGGTCATCTGAGAGAATACAAGTTTTGAGTTTTTAAAACTACGGGGATGAGAGTGAGGAATTGTTCTAGTTTAGAGGGTGCTGATAACATTTGACGACTAAATGTGGTACATGATTCTGGATTCTGTTGTCAGATCCTGGATTAGATCCATTGCTGGAACAGGCTGGATGGCCTTTGTGCATGGCATAGCGATAGCCTATCAATGTTGGAGTATTAGTGGGACTGGGCAGATGGGTGTTATGTAAGAGAAAGCCTTTGTTCTGGGGAATGCACACTATAATACAGGCATGAAGGAGCACCAGGTCCACAATTTTCTCTCCGATGGTTCAGACTGAGCAAATGGGTTTTTAGGTGAAGGGGAATGAGGAGTAGGAGTTTTTTGTTATGCTCATAGAACTTTTTGTGAGCTCAAAATTATTTTAAAATTGATTGTTTTTGAAAGTTGTGAAGCTCAATGAAGTACTGTTTTGAATTGAAAGAAATCTTTGTTCTCTTCTGACCACTTATCTGAAAGTTTGACATTGATTCAAAATAAAGTTTCTAATGTGCAAGTACTTTTCTAAGTTACAACCTTAAATTTCCCTTTACTTTGGCCAGAACAGGAATTTGTTCACGCTGTAAAAAGCCAGGCAGACTGTGCTTTTAAGGAAGAGGCTCTAAGAAGGATGTCATCAGTTTTATCATAGGAGTAGAATATAGCAACCTCAGCGATCTGCCAAGTCAGGGTCTTGATTCTTTGTCTTCAGTGTGAATTTGGGATACCAGTACCTTCCAGATCTGTCTTGATGGATGAATCCTTCCTAGGGCAAAGTGAGACAAATACGTAAAAATTACTTTTTAAAAAGAGAAGGCTATGGAAACATAAGCTGTTATTGACAAAATGCTGGGTAGTGTGGACCTTGTTTCCAGGACCTTCTTGCTATTAAAGGAAGCATTCTGGTCGGTAATGGAAGCGACCCCCTTGATTCCCCATTTTTTGTTGTTTCCCAGCTATGTTCCCACCTTCCTGTGTCTCCTTTCCCATACTTTGTGTATGGATTTTTCTTTCCTTTCTTTGTATTTTATCCCCCACCCCCCACATCAGACCATTTTTTTTCTTTTGGCGTGCAATTCTTTGCTTGTGTCTTCTCATTCTCTGCCTGTGACTTGCTTTATCCTCTCTTGAAGTCTTGTTTTCCAGTTTGCTCTGTTTGACTTGATTCTTTTCTCAAATGTAGATGTGCTATTTTTCTAATTGTCCTATATCCAAATGGAAAGCCAATCTGAATGAAAATTTCAGATGAGCATTAGAATTAACGTAGATCAGTTGTAACAAATAAAGTTCTGTTAATTGCTAAATTTACTAAATTTACCATTTACTAAATGTGTGGTGTGACCGAAGAATTGTGTTGACTGCTTTGTCTATGTTCACATTTAATTCACCAACAACATTTAGGAGAGTGCCCTTTCATCCCTTCTTTTATTGAGTAGGCAATGGAAGCTTGGAAGTTGAACTGTTTGCCCAAGATAAAGCCTAATTCCACTCAAAGTGGGTGTCAAAATATTGGATACTTCAATTCCCTTTTGTAGCCAAGGGTGTTAGTTCCACATCAGGTGGGTTTTATGGAGAATACCTTTGGGCCTGAGTGGCAGTAAGAAGTCAGGGATAGTGACTCTTGTATTGCTTATTGTATTAATGCTTATATGTGGGGTGGGTTGATTTATATGTTGATCTCTGCATGGTGAATCACTGGCAAGTAATTATTTATAATCAGTTCATGCCGCCACTGAAAGTCATCCCATCGGACCCCTATCTGGCAAGACTCTCCTTTTGGAGTGTAACAGGAACTAAGTATGTGCTGTTAAATCCAAGACCCATTTTATATTCAGAAATTCCAACATCACACCTCACGTGTCATGAGCAATTAGCAACATTGTGGCATGTTGCCTTCAATATGCTGAGCTGTGAACAGCAAACTCTTCCAGGATGGGTAGGTTTAAATAACACACCCACCATTACCCTACTGTCATCGAGTGACACTCATTCAAGGCAACTGCTTTAGGGCGTGCTCCCAAGTATTACTTTGGAGATCTCAGAAGCATTAAGATGTGGTTAAGTCTGAGAATTTTAAGTCCATGAGAGCCTAGGCAGAGGCAGGCTGAGGCCATGCTTCCTGCTTTGCGAGCTGTCCCCAGAAAGCCTGTTTCCATGTAATTGCAATAGAGTAGCTGTATGTGTTTGTGCAGACTGGGTGTTCATATAACAGAATGCTGGTCATGGACACTTTTTTGGTTGAGACTTGAGAAGCCAGATTCTATTGTTCTGTTAATAATTAGCAGCTTTGGATTCATTAGACCTATATCTCCACTTTTTTTTTTAAAGCAAACCTCTGATTGGAATTTGAAATCTTTGTTTACATATCTCCTAGGTACACATCCTTCAATTTTGTAGAGAAAAACAAAGAAATTAAAATGTATTGTTCTGTTGGAAATGCCATGTGGTGTTGCAGAAGCATTAGCAGTGGAGTTATAGTAACAGTCAGACGGTGTCACTTCTGGTTCTGCTTGTGTTGCTGACATTAGGATTATCTCCCGAAGGGGGATTTTCCTGTTGATTGTGGGCTTTTAGGGTGTTGCTGAGATACTCCACGGGGAAATGCAGGATGTTGCTGGAGTGCGGTTAAGCAGCATCTGAAAAAGGCTGGCCTTCGTGGGAGAACAGGATGGTGTCTACTGAGCCAGGGTCTGCCTGAGAATGCTGGCTTTATGGCGGGCTTAGCACAGAGGTAATTGACTCATCAGCCCACTGATGCGACTCAAGGACTCTGTGGTAAAGAATGTTTTTGTTTTCCCCTCCGATCTGGGGCTTGGCAGTTTCATCTAGACCATTCATGTAGAATGTAAATTGCAGTTGCTGCCTAACAGTCTCTGGAAATCCTATTGTGTGTATATTGAAGATGGCCACTTAGCAAATACTGAGAGAAAGAGTGATGGGGAAAGGAATAGAGAAACAGAGAAAGTGTGTGTGTGTGGGGAGGGGGGCGGTTTATTTTGACATAGGCACAGAGTGCTATCAACTATTTGAGTATAGAATGGGACCTTGATGAGGAAACACTTAAGAAACGTGAACTGCTTCTTGAAAGAATTCAATGTAAAGTAAATGCACAGCCTTTAATAAGGGGCTCTGTTGTTTAGTGAAACTGAAGGAAAGCACCCAACAAGGACAATGAAGCCATGAGCATCATTTATTGTAAATGTAAGTTAAATTCTGAGTAATTACTTGGTTCTAACTTTTGTTGATATTCTCTCTCTCTCTCTCTCTCTCTCTCTCTCTCTCTCTGTGTGTGTGTGTGTGTGTGTGTGTGTGTGTGTGTGTGTGTATCTGTGATAATTTTTTCCTGGCCTTTTCCAAGTAATAAACTATCCCATAATGATTCCAGCTGATAGTCTATTTGAGGATAAAAATTAGCATTGTTCATTGGCCAAATACAGTGTATTCTTACAGAGATGTGGATTGAATTGGCAAAGATGTAGCTGTGTTTAGAGAGTTTTGCTCTTAGGATAATTAACCCCATCTCACAGCCTTGATTTTTTTCCCCCTGGGAAAGGGGGCTGATTTCATTGTTGCTGATACCCAAAATAGCAAGTTTTAGATACTTCTACCCAGAAAAACAGGAGAAACTGAGTGGCTTTGCTTTCCAAGACTCAGATCCCTGCTATGAAGTGACCACTTACAGGCACAGCATTTAAACTGTACCCCCCAGGATAGCCCATGTTGGAGCGCTGCGTTTGAAAGTGCTCACGCCGTCAGACTCCAGGTTCTCTGCCACATTGCTGCTTTTCTCTCTCCTTTTATGTGTTATTCATGGAGAATGGAGGCAGAGGAGGGAAGCCATCTGTGAGGGTCACCTTTACCCAGGCTGCTGGTCTGCAGTGTGTTCTCATGTGACCCTAGAAAGTTCTGCTGCTGTGGTTATATCAGGTGCAACCTCGGCTGTAGCTTTCCCGGCCACTGGCCTGGCTTCCAGGAATTGAGGCTGGTGATGTCATGCTAGTCCCTTATCCATGTGACAGCCTAGGATGCGGAGATGTCCTAAACCTTCTATATTGCAATTCATACAGATTCAGATTACTACAGAGATCATGCATACCCTCCCCCTCCCTCACTTCCAACATGGGCAAAGCATCCTAAAATCATAGTCTTGACCTAAAGCAAAAGTTTTTTCTCCCACTATTTTTATTAATATACAAATGTAATACATAATATTTATAATGAATTTGGGTGTTTTGTACACATATGTATCACATCGACTTTACAATCCCTTCCCATTTTCTACCCTCCCACACCCTCCCTATCCCTTCCCCCGACTCCGGCTGTCACTTTGACCTAAAGCAAAAGTTTGCTGAAAATAAAAAAGCTGTCTTTGTATACTTGAAAATATATTAATTTCTCCTAATATTTAAAAAGTAAATGTTGTTGTAAGAAATGGTATTTGTTCATGGCAAAACTAAAATAAATAAGGCCCTTTTATAAGAAATAAAATTCATCCACAATCCCACTCTAGAGATAGATAACATTTGATGTTAAATACTGAGATTTTTTTCTTTTCTACAAATTATAAACCTGTAAATTGCATATTGTTTTGCTTCTTAACAAAACTAAGTTATATTACACATGTTGCTTTATAAATCTCTCCATGTTGTGATTATATATTTGTCATAATTTAGAATGACTACAGAGATTTGCTGGGCACATATGTTGTATCTTGTGTTTTTGCTGTAATAAACAATGCTGTGTTGAACATCTTTGTAAATATGATGGTGTATTTGCTTGACGATATATGCCTAAGATAACTTGAAGTATTTTATATGTTGGAAGTTTGTGATACTTGTTACTAGATTGTCCTCCCAAAAGTTTCTGATTATTTACCAGTCTGTTATGTAAAAAATGGTTCCATGTTTCTTTGAGAGTGTGTGTGTGTGTGTGTGTGTGTGTGTGTGTGTGTGTGTGTATGTGTGGTACTAGTGACTGGAGACTGAGCCCAGGGACCTTCATAAGGAGCTACAATTCCATACTGTTTTTATTTTAGATTTTGATAAAGAGTCTTTCTAAGTTGCTTAGGTTTGGCTTGATTTGTGATCTCCTGCCTCAGCCTTCCAGAGTACTGGAATTATAAGCCTGCACCATGTGGGCCCAGTTTGTTTTGTTTTTCCTTCCTTCCTTCCTTCCTTCTTTCCTTCCTTCCTTCCTTTTTCTTTACCTTTTCCTTTTGAGACAGGGTCTCACTCTGTAGTTCATGTTGTTCCTGAATTCATTATGTAACCCAGGCTGGCCACACACCCACAGCAATCCTCCAGCCTCAGCCACAGAAGTGGGTCACCACACCCATCTTATGAGGTCCTGGGGAATCGAACTCAAGTACTTAGCATTTGCCAGCACTTTAACTGCTGAGTTACTCCTCCAGCTCTGTTTTGTTTTCTTGTGTAGGTGGGGATCCAACCCACAGCCTTGAGCGAGCTGTGCTCTTCCAAATTTCATCCTTATTGTCCATACTGAGCATTTATCTCTATTAGGTTATGAGTTTGAATTTTGTGATAAATTGACTCCTTTGTGATGTTTTTATATGTTTTCCTATAGAAATTTTTTGTTTCATTTTATTGTTTTGTGAAAACATTTAATGTATTAGAAACAAGGATTCCTTTTTGTCTTGATTGGTATTTTCCCTGCTGGAGTTAAATTTTTGTTGAGATATTGTCAAATGCAACATTAACTTAGCAGGTATGGACATATTCTTCAATATTGGATCTTGTTATTAGAAAATAGCATTTTAAACACTTTTGACCTAAGGAAATTATAAAAAGTAAAAGGGTATATCGTGACTTTTTCTAGACCCTTCCGTTTATCGCCTTGCCTTAGGCTAGAACTGTTGCTAAATCATTTGAGAAAACTGAATAGCTAATATGTTTTCTCCAGCTAAGTGATTGGATTCCATCTGGTTGGTTTTTAAAGTGTTCTTTTAAATGATTTTAGCACACTCGCCTATTGTTATTCATTCTCAGCTCTGGGTCTCTTTGGCTGCTCGAAACAGGCCTTTTGCGTGGTCCTTATGGCCTTGGGAATCTGACAATTTTGTGATTATGCAAATGTTATTGAGCTCATCTTGATGGATGTTCTCTGGGCCCTTGGCTGACTACACAGGCACTTCACCTTTAACTGTCACAGGGTTGGCAAGGGTGACCTTCACGTCAGGCTGTGGAAGACACACTTGCCAGGCATCCTAGGACAGTTTTGAGTGGTTGCCTGGGCAACTTCTCTTGCTTCTAATCAGATGCCCCAAGGATAACCCAAGCCCCAGTGGAAACACCACATCTGAAGGATGAACTCTGTCTCAGCATGGCAGTAGGAGCACATTTGTCAATTTTAGGATGCTTTGCTCATATTGGTGGGGGGGTGGGGGAGGGTATGCATGATCTAATGATGAACTCAGGGGAGAGGAGAATGTAAGGGAACAGAGAATAGGGACAGAAGAGAGGCGGAGCTAGGGAGGAGAAGATTGCATGGAAGGAAGGATAGAAATTAAAATAATAAATAACAACAAATGGTTTGCGCAGAAGACACCGCAGTGTGGAGTGATCTGAAAGGCATTGAGAATGCAAACCAAAAAAGTTATGCTTGGAGAAAATTCCTTAGGCAATAAATAACTGGGGAAGGATAAGGAACAGCAGAGATTTCAGGAAAGGATACAATAAAATTATTTTCTCTTCAGTGAAACAGATTTGTATGTGTAATATATTTGATTAATCCTGCTTTGAAATGCTGATGTTGTTTTCTTCCCGTAGTCTCCACTGTAGCCCAAGTGAATCATGAGTTATTCTTCTGGAATCAGAATGACATCATTCATAAAAATATTTTCATTACTTCCATGAATTAGAACAGTTTCATGTTTGAAAGTAGTGGGAGATTAGTTGCATGTGCATGTATGTTTACACCTATCTGTAGGTATACCAGGATGCTTATTGCAGCAGTTGAAAGGATTTCATCAGATAGCCTGAGGTAAAGGTCTGTCAGTGGAGAAAAGTGAGCTGACATTCTCAGTCCTTGGGACTGTCAGTCACTTGCCCATTATACTCGACAAACACGCACCATGCAGAATACCCAGACCTGCCCTGAGGATCCTCTTTTTGCTAATGTCAAACTGAGTTTAGCAGCGATGCAAATTTTTACTGTGGTTGAAACTTGCACACGTAGTCCTTGACAAAGTGTACTCTTCACAGTGGTCACTCAGTAAATGACCAGGTTTGATTGCTCAGATGTTTGTTAGAGATTGAATTTCAGGGTTCTGTCAAATGAAGGTTTTAGTCAGTGAGGGAGGGTGGAGCTGGCATTTATCCTTCCAGGTCAAGCCCCAATGGCCCGCCTCTTCCAGGTCAGCCCCTTCCAACCAGACCCCACCTCCTAACAGCGCGTGAAATCCGTACATACTCCACAACATCCAAATACACGAGGCTCTTAGGGGCCATTTCAGATCCAACTGTAGCACCTATCTAGAGTATATATATTAAAAAGAAGTGAGAGTACGGTTTTGTGCTTTTTCCTATGACTTACAGTACAGTACCTTACCTGTCAATAACTATTTATCCACATTGTTAACAGACTACGTTGCGTGAAGTAATTTCCTGAATTCTTCCCATGGATTGTTCCAATAGCTTCCAGTGTGTGTTTTATAATCAGCACTCGAGTGAGTATCTACACTCCTTTCCACCCTCAGCAGCACATGAGCAGCCCTTTCCCTGTATCCTCGCCAACTCCAGCCTCTTTTTTTAATCTCTGCAAATCTAATAAGCAAGTTTATAAGTTTAAGTGGCTGTGATTAATCTTCAAATTTTTGTGTCTTGACATCCATCTTAGGCCTTGTAAAATTGCTTCTGTGCCAAAGATATTTTGCTGCCTAAAAATCCTTACACTAGGGAGACAGTCCGGTGGCACAGGCCTGAAATCCCAACACTGGGAGGCTGAGGCAGGAGGATTGCAAGCTTGAGCACAAGCTGGGCAACTCAGTGACTTAGCAAGACCCGGTCTCAAAACCAAAAAATAAAAATGGGCTGTGGATGTAGCTCAGAGTGAAGGATTGAATCTGCAGTACACTCTGTCTCCTCACAAAAATCCTTGACCTGGAAAATAGTATCCTTTTTAACTTCACAGACAAAATAATAATGTTGCTTTTCTCTCTCTACTTAAAAATTTCCCATACATTTTTCTTAAACATTTGCCATGTTTTTCCAATACTTATTATAGAATGTTGTTTTAAGATAACTTGATAGTACACAGAGTTATAGATCTTCAGAAAATGTAATAAATGCATCAGCAGTATTCTTTCAAAAGAGTATTTTGATTTCAAGAAATAAACAGGTTTGGAAATCACTAATTCAAGGGGTTTAACCCTCTAGATTTACAATGCTAGGATTCAAATCCTGGTTTTTACATGACCTTGTACGATATTAGACAGATTATTGAACCTGTCTGATCCTGAGTTTCCCTGTATATAAGATGGGATAATAGTACCTTTGACGTAAGGTAATTGTGATAGCAAAATTAACTGGTTTAGTACATTGTCACAGTTCACTGAATACTTATTTGCTATTATTCTTTTATGAAGAAGGACACTGAGTTACTTGGCTCCTTCTTCCCCAGGATTAAATAACATTACATCTTGCATCTTGTCTGCACTGTCTTGAAAATACATATCATGCTTTTCTTTATTACTGGAATGTTGAGGTCTCCATTCAGCCCAGTACTATTTTATTTTATTTTATTTTATTTATTTTATTATTTTATTTTATTTTATAGCTCCAAATTGACCTTTCAAAAGTAGGGCCCTAGCAGTACTTGTCATTAGTACCTTTCCATTCTGTGTCGTGAGGGTAGGGCCTAGTTGTTCTCGTGGAAGTGCTTATAACTGCTGCTTCCAGGAAACACTTCAGAAGGGCTCAGAGCACTTGTTTTTTTTTTTTTTTTTTTCTTGTTTCTTTGTACTTAGCTTTGGAGATTATAATTGCAGACAACCTTAGGTACCAAATAGTTGTATAAATGTATTTCCTGGTACCCTGAAGAAACTCCATCCATCTGTCTGAAATGTATTTGTTTTCATAAAATTGGAAACTGAAAATTATTTTCTACTTTTTACAGTTCTTCATGCACTTCCAAAACAGCTGATTCAAGAACTATGTCCAGTATTCTGAGTGTAGGAATGGGAAAAGGAGCGTCTTTGTTTTTTTTTGGGGGGGGGGGGCAAAAATATTTTAAATTTTGAAACTGGCTTCTGAAATGAAGTACACAGTAAACGTGAACTCAGAAAACTACCTCTTTTGCTGACGAGTTTCTAGTTCCTGTAAAATGGCCATGCTCCCTTGAAACTTGTGCCTATGTTCACTGGGGTTTCCTTGACCTTAATTTAGCATGGCTGCATCCTCTGAACTTGTTGGGCTTTGCAGTACACCAATCATAGGACTCCTCTATTTCTGGGAGTTCTATTTTCCATGTTAAATTTATCCATAATCATTACAGTTACCGTGGATTTTATTATTGTAATTAACTGTTACAGTGTTATTGTCAGATTTAAAATCCTCATTAGAAGCCACTGCCCATAATTTCTCTTGACACTTCCAGAGCATTCTAGAAGGATCCCTCTTCCTTTGGGAATGTCCTAGGATTTAGAGCTTGAACTTTGGCACTTTGACGGACCTAGCCTGGATGGGCTATTTAATGCAGCTCTCTGTGGGGCACATCTGTAATGACAGCTCCTACCTCGTGGTTGCTTGTGTTAGGCTGATCCTCTTAGGAAATGAGCTTAGCACCGTATCTGGCACGTGGTAATTCTTTTATAAGTACTAGCAATTATCATTAGTCTTATTATTCACAGTAGGCACAATTCTAGAGACACTGAAAACACTCCTGCCAGCCCCCCGAATGTATTGAAGCACTCATAGTTCTCTAGTGCCGTTTGTTTTCCTTTTCTCCAAAAAGCTGAGTGATTTACTTTATTCAGCTTTTTAATAATACTAATCATGCGCTCTTAAAAGCTGAACGTTCACTCAGTATTATGTTAATAGGAGAAAAATAGAAGTATTTTCATAGCAGGTTTTAAAGTTCTTTACTACTATATATGCCTGATGTCATATCACTTACTCAATTTTGATGACACCTGTCATAATTATACTTTGGAAAAATGAAATAATAATATCAATGGCGTTTATACTTGTATCTGAATTAGGATGAAGTTAGAGAGAATTCCAATTTAAGTGAGTATTTTTAAAGATTTTATATGTTGTGAATTGCCAGCCTTTGTTGGACTTCAGTTCTTTGTTGGATTTCAGGCTGTAGTATAATCTACTAATGTGTGTGTGTGTGAGAGAGTGAGAGAGAGAAACCTAAAAAACAATTTTGGAGGGATTATAAAATAATTATTAAGCTTGTAGGAAGGTGCCCAAAAGTCCAACAACACACAGGAAGATTGTGTTCCGTATCCTTGATTTCTCCCAAAGTAACGTCATGACTGTACTATGGTATCATGACCATAGTACAGGGTCAAAACTAGGAAATTGGTATAATCCAGAGATCTGCTCATATATGAATATTTTCTCCTTGTCTGTAGCTTGTCTTTTTATCTTCTTTATGGGGTCTTTTGTAGAGCAGACTTTTTCATTTTGATAAGGTCTAGTTTATCGGTTTTTCTTTTTATGGTCTAGGGTAGTGCTTCTCAGGCTGCTCCAAATGCTCTGTACAGTGCCTGCTTTTAAAACTGCACAAAGTACTTTGCTATCCATTTGTTGTTGTTGTTTTGTTTTGTTTTTGATAGAGTCTGATAGAGTCTCTGTAGTCCAGGATGGTCCTGAACTCACTGTGCAGCCCATGCTGGTCTTAAACTCACAGCATTCCTTCTACTTTAGCCTCCAGAATGCTGGAATTCCAGGCATTTCTCACCATGCTCCACTTACGTGGTGCTGGAGAATTGAACTCGGCCTTATGGTTGGTTTGCTGGGCAAGTGCTTTCTGCTGGCCCTGGGTGATAGGGAGGTTTGGTTATTCAGACAGTAATTGCTCTAGCTGAAAATGACATGCCACCTGTGTGTACTGTGGGTGCTAAAAGGGGACTTAGGCATGGTGGATTGGCTTACCCAAATAGACATTGATAAGGAAGAGGGATCCAAAGGTCGAGCATGGGTGTCAGAATTTGTCTGTAGCTGCTTACGCGTATGGCTTTGTCTTGGGTCTCATTGAAATTTGAACCAACTTTCCCTCCAAGATTGGATGCCCAGAGCCACTGTCTTTCACCAGGGCTTCCTGCCAAGTCTTTTCCTTCCTCCTTGACCCAGACTGATGCTGCCCTGACTATGACACCCAGCCTCCTTCCTGTCTTCTCCATTCTTTTGGTTTTTTAGTTTTGTGGCCTTAGCTTGGACCTCAGGTAATTCACTTCAACTGTAATATCTAGCTTTTATGTTTTTCTTGTTTTCTCCTGAGCCACGTAGTCAATACTGACCTTGGGGAAAAAAACCCAAATGTCATTCTTTTACTGTTTACTCTAAGAAAATTACTTTTTTGGTGAAGCCATTCAGCAACACATAGCTGATTTCCTCCCCTGGTGTCACCAGCAGATATTTAAGAATCCTTTCATGTGTAGGAGATTCTGCCCTCACTGGGGGCTGGTTCAGGGGCTTTCCTTTCTTAAGATACTAATTTCGCCTCCCAATCTCTGTTAAATTCTTGCTGCTTACTTTTCTAGTACTAAGACTCTTGGGTATGAATTTACTCAACTTTCTGATTTTCTAAAAATCTCTAACTTTCTGTATTTTTATCGTCCTTTCTTACATTCCTCCTGTTTCAAATAGCTTTCACAGGTCTTTTTTCGTAGGGTTTACCTACTCCTTCTGTCCTTAATTGTAAACTTTTCCACTCTTATGAGATGCTAATTTATCATCATATCCTTCCTTTCTTTAGTTAAATTTAGTCACTTCCCACCATAAGAAATTGCTCAGATCTCTTTGATCCTTTAGAATAGAGCTTCTCGTTGGCAGTGTTGACATTTTGGGGGTGGATCATTCTTTGTCATAGAAGCCTCCCTGTGTACTGCAGGAAGTTAAGGCGGTTATGCATGTACAGCACAGATACTCTTCTTACTCTAGAAATTATATTTCCATGTGCTTGTATGAATCATTTAAAAAGTTTTATTTTGTGACTTTTTAAAGGGTGTTTTAAGAGTTGTACCATGTTTAAATGCCTTAGACAAGAGTGGCTTTACGATGATTTTAAAGTATATGTTGTGAAAATATGATTGGGAAACTAAGTTTTCTGGTGGGTTAGATGTGGAAAAAAATATGCTCAAAGAAAAAGAAAAAGGGACTCTCGGCACCTCAGTCTCTCGCAGCTAATGCTGTGCCTCTTACTTAGCCAACTAATGCATATTATTTGTCTTTTCTGGTCTCATTTCACAGGGTCCCTCTTTTTTATTTCCTTGCTGGCAACCAGTACCTTTTATGCAGTTGTCTACCTCAGCAGCCTACTTCCAGCGAAATGTCCTCACAATTCCCACCTCTCTCTTGGCTTTACTATCTTCTTTTCTTATTCCTCCCCCCTTTTCTGTGAACCAGCAGGTGTGGATGACATCATCTTCGTATTTGGAGGCCTTACTAGTGTTAAATGTCACCCTGCCAGGAGTCCAGCATGGCAGTAGGTCCGCACCTGCATTTTTCACTTACTTAAAATCAGTGGTGGGTTCAATGATTCAAAGGTCTTAGTGTGGCAATTTGGTCGGAAAAACACCCAATCAAGCCAGGTCTGGAGGCACAGGCCTGTAATCTCCACACACTGGGAAGCTAAGATAGGATTGTAAATCCAAGCCCAACCTGGGCAACTGAGCAATTTAGAGAGACCCTGTTTTGAAATATAAAAAAGGGTCAAGGATGTAGCTCAGT
Organism: Ctenodactylus gundi; assembly: GCA_004027205.1. NCBI lineage: Eukaryota > Metazoa > Chordata > Mammalia > Rodentia > Ctenodactylidae > Ctenodactylus > Ctenodactylus gundi. The sequence goes on from PVKB01001033.1 coordinate 472,242, forward strand.
GTGATGGCCCTGGGTTCCATCTTGAGTACTCAAACAAAAAACAACTCCCTCCCCAACAGTTAACCAGCCAACCAAATAAACAAAACACCCAAACAGTATCAACCTAGTGGTCAGCTCTGAAGTCTCTTACAACTTGTGGTGGGACCAGAGGTTGAGGCAGTGATTCCATACGGTCTTGTAATGCTTTATTCAGAGTAGCTCTACCCAGCCTGCATATGAGGAGGGTATCAGTGCTTTCTGATTTAATCAGATAATTGGTAGATGGGCTCAATTAAACATCAAGGGCCTGTCCTAGCCATTAAAAAGCTGTATATTTAAGATTTTTTTTTTTTTTTGTGAGATAGGGTCTCACTCTATAGCCCAGGCTGGGGCCGAACTCACTACAGAGCCCAGGCTAGCCTTGGGACTTGTGGGAATCCTCCTGCCTCAGCCTCGGAAGTGCTGGGATTATAGCTGTGCATAACCATGCCCAAGTTATGTGGTACTGGGGAATTCAACCCAGGGCTTCGTGTTTGCTAGGCAAGCACTTTAACTGCTATGTCATTCTGCCACCCTTATTTAAGATCTCTTTTTTTTAAATGACAACTATGAAATGATGAACATACGTAAAACTTTAGAAATTGGGGCTTAGTGATAGAACTCGTGCTTAGCATATACTAGGCCCTAGGTTCAATCTTAAGCACCAAAAATTTTATATAAATACATATCCGTGTGTGTATGTGTGTATAAAAACCCTAAGAAAATGTTTGTATCTTCTTATATAAAATTTATTTATAAAATAGCTATTGAATTATATTCATAATTTATTTTGTTTTTATTAACATGTTTATGTAAATAGATTATAAGATATAAAATTTATAACATATGTGACATTGTAAGATCTACAAACCTCTGAGCTGGTTTATAACAGACTCTTTTGGAGTGCAGTTTGCTAGAGCTGTGAAGGAAGACCCGTGATAGTGTCAGAGGCCCAGTCACCGGTGTCATTGTCCTGCCCTTTGCAGTGGGAATGGAAATGGACTGTGTCCAGAGGCGAATGAAAAGATGGCAGTGACCCTGAAGGCAGGACACTCTTGGGCTACGACGGTCGTTCTTAAGAGTGAAGCGGCATGTGCGTCACGCTTCTGTTCCTGTCTTCCCATTGCTTAGCTGACATTTCCATCTGGAGGTCTCAGAGGCATCTTCTGTTCAGGCCAGTCCTTTGATCCCTTCCTGGTCAGCTGAGCCTGTGCCCCTGCCTGTTGTCTTTGATGATGCATCTCTGTTCAGTCTGGCTCTAGTCAGAACCCAAGGTCATTCTCAGTGCCTCATGCTGCGCTCCCTCCCCCAGGTGGAACGGTCCTCCTGTTCGTCTGCAGAAGACACCCAAACCTGTCCTCTTCTTCCACCCCCAACCCCTCCAGCTTTCGTTTTTCTTATGGTCTTTTATTCATTCTTTTCAAAACACAAGTCTGATCCCACTGCTGCCCTATTTAAAGTCTTCTACCTCTTCTTGCTGTACTTCGACAGTAAGAACCCAGATCCTTTAAATGATTTGTCGCCCGCTTACAGCCTCCTCATTCCCTTCCCTTGTCCCCAGCACTCTTCTCAAACTCCACTTCTCTTGCCACTCAGTCTGAGCTTAAATGCTAAGGATGTCTGTATATTTATATGAATGAGTAAATGAGTATTTTTAATGGAAAGACAACAGCAATCACATTCCTGATGCTTTTTCCTTGGTTATAGCTGTTAAAAGGTAGCAGGAGGGCTACCTGGGGTTAGAGCGCTTGCCCAGCAAGTGCAAGGCCCTAGGTTCAATTCTCCAGACCAAATGAGCTGGATGTGGTAGTGCATGGCTGATCCCAGCACTTGGGAGGCTGAGGCAGGAGTATTGCCATGAGATCATAGCTAGCCTAGGCTATATGACAAGGTCTGGACTAGCCAGGACTACAGAGCCAGACCCTGCTTCAGGACAAGCAAAGATTGCAGGCAGCTGGCTTTTTTGACTGGAAAGAATTGCACAGTTAGGGCTCCTACTGTATTCTTTTAGAGTTTCACGTGATTCTGAATAGCCTGGCATTTGCTATTCAGAAGGAGACTATCGCTTATGCTTATTTCATGCTTCCTGACACTTGCTTAACAATTTAATTTTAAATCACTACTGAGACTTGCCTCAAATAGAAAATAAAGAACTTATCTAGGTTGCTTAAAAATGTATGAGCCCTACTATACTGTGTAGAATAGCAAGAATAATCTTCTGCCTTGGTATTGGAAAAATGTATTTTCTCCACATGTTAGTTTCCCTCAGTAATGTGCTGAGCTACGACTGCTATATTATCTCTGTAATAAAAAGATTTTGCTTGAATGGTGAGTAAGGTGGTAGTAGCCACATTAATATGTGCTTTCCCAGAATGTGCTCCGCCTCAGGGGTAACAAGGATCTGAACGTGGAAGGAGCATGATGAATTTGGCTGCAACAACCCCCTGATGGCCTGACAGGTGACAGCTGCGATGTGTCTTCCATTGCCAGGGGTCTGCACCATACGAGAGCAGTCCGGGGCCTCCCCAGTCAGCCACAAGGTGCTGGTTGACTTTTCTGAGTGGCTTTCTCTAAATCTAGGGGCTGAGTGCTTTTGGAAGATGATTTCTTACTGTTTTCTTAATTTAAAAAATATATATGTACACTGTAACACATGGCAAACGTTTCATAACTGCACTTTTGCTCTTTGGAAAATGCTGTTGGTAGTTGAGCTCTCCTGTTTGCTAGGAGTCTTACCGGTGACCTGGGCTGCCAGCCTACCCCAGGGCCGTCTACTGCTTTCATTGTGTACCGGCGTGGGACATGTTCAGCCGCAGCCCTGCGGGAAGAAGGGAATGGTGTTTTAAGCTGTGTGTCTTTCCATGTCTTGTTGCAGATATATCACGTGAAGCCCTGTGGAGAGTTTGTAACTGGTTGAACAAATGTATGTCTTGTGGGACTCAAGTGCCGTACACGTGGAATAATTAGACGCCAATTCGATAACTCACGCGCAGTGCTGTTCTGCGCTCAGAGCACACCCCACGTGATGTATCATTTGATCCTCACAATGACCCCATGGACAGGTGGGAAGCAAGAGGACTGGTATTGTTTTTGTGCAGCTACTTGAGGGGTTATCCTGTGGCCTGGGCTTGGGGGTATTTGTGTGGTCTCCAGGTGTCCTCCAGACAGATGGCCAAGGGTGTTTGTCTTTTGAATTAGTTATCCCTTACCTGTGCCTGTCAGGTTACCCATTAGTGAGCTAGAGCAATAGCCGACTGTATTAACGAGGTTAAACTGCGAATCATTCACAGGTGTTTCGTAAGTAGAGATGTTTCTTTGTGGGAGGAAGTCTGTGGAGTTGGTGGATTTGTAGTACCGGAATTAAAACAGAGGCCTAATTTATGAACTTATAATATCTTTAAGACTATGAGAAATTCAGAATTGAAGACCCTGGAAGAAAAACAGGCCTAGAGGTAAGAAGGCGTTGCAACCGAGTAATGTTAATCATAGCTGAAAGCTGCGGTTTTCTCAAGATTACAATTTCTTTGTCTCCCCCCCTCTCTTCCTTTTGTGCTCATTTCTTCTATTCTACCTCCCATCTATCATCAAAAAAACTAGAACTCCAGCCCTTCCTTTCTCCTGAGGTTCCAATGTGTTTATCACATCATGCCCAAAAATAAAACTGAAGTCCTCTGCATCTCTTAATGGGGTTATTTTCTAATTTCCCTAAGTAAAAGCCTTGGAGCCTTCATTTGGGGTCATCAGGTAACCTTGATGCTTTTATTGTAGAATTATTTATTGCGACCTCCTAATTAGCCTCCCTTTCAGTCATGCCTTGCCCAAGAATCTTCCATTCCGCTTCTACAGTTACCTTCCTCTTAATTGAGTTTGATAATATCACTCTCCTGTTAAAGGTCCCTGTGCCTGCCCCACCTTCCTTACAGGGACAGAGGTACTTCCTTCCCTGTTGTAGGCCATGGTGCCCCATATGTGCTGTAGACACTCATAAGTATTAGTTGACAGGAAAGCAGAAGGAAGATGTAGAGATGTGGGAGGGGACCAGGAACAAGGGGATGGAATGAAGAGGGGGGACGGAGGTGAAAAATGCCAAAGTATGGTATGTGCATGTACCATGTGTCAAAACAAAATTCATTATTCTGTATAACTAACATGCACTAATGCAACATTTTTTTAAAAAAATTAGTACTCTGGAAGGCTGAGGCAGAAAGATTAAAGGTTTGAGCCCAGAGTGGGCAGCTAAGTGACTTGGCAAGACTCAGTTTCAAAATTTAAAGGGAAAAAAAAAATGGAGCAAAGGATACAGTTCGGTGTGAATGAAAGCCCTAAGTCCAGTCCCCAGTACCACTGAAAGGATGAGCCTGGATCCAGTCCCCAGTACCACTGAAAGGATGAGCCTGGATCCAGTCCCCAGTACCACTGAAAGGATGAGCCTGGATCCAGTCCCACTGCACCCTCCTTGGCGCTACATCCGTGATATTGGGTACTCAACCTCCTGAGTCCAAGCACCTTGATCTGTTTCCCATTTCCTGCTTTGGTCGTGTTCCTCTTTTCTTCCCTATCCTTTGTTAAGTTCCTCAACCTTATTTTCTCTTGAGTCCCTCAATATGCACTGTTCAGTTCTGAAAAAGAACTAGTTTTATCTTATTTTTTCTATGTTGTGTTCAGTCTGTTCCTTACATTTCTAATCTTCTTGTTGTTTCTTTCTGCTCATTTTTGTGTTTCTGATTCTAGGTGTTGTTTTGAATTCTTCATATTTAATTCAGTGTATAGTGTTAGGTCCCAGTTTCTTTCTACTTCATGGTGTTTTTGATGAGGATTTTCAGCAGTTGTTTGGTTTTGTTCTAATTTTCCATTTCTGCCAATTTCACAGGTCCTTTTCCTGGTTCCAGAGCCCTGTGCCTTGTGGCATGTGAAGATACGGTTTCTGTAGTGGGTGGATGGTGGTGGTGGTGGCGGCAGCGGTCATGGCGGTGGTGGGTAGTGAGAATCCGGTTGTTTCTCCTTCCTTGGTACAGTGTCCTTAGTTTCTCCTTTCTTGTTGTTTGTCACAGAGCCACTCCTTCTATCTTCTTTCCCTACAGCAGCACTTCTCCCAGGTCTCTCCTCTCTCCCCCCAGGTCTTTCGTCACTCCCCGCTTCAGGCCCTCTCCCTCCTTACAGCTGGTGCTAGGAGCGGCTGGGACGTCCTCTGTTGATGTGTTCTTCTTTCTGTGCCTCATCATGGTCCCCTTCACGTTCTCACTCCACTCACTGTGTATGCCCTCTGGTTTGCAGCAGTAGGAGCAACGAGTGCACCATTGAGAGTTAATGTTTATTTTTCCATCTTTAGATTACTTAAAGTTTGTGGCATTTTCTGTTCCTAATAATACTGAGTGGTTTAGGTCTTGTGATAATATTTGTCCTCTTGTTGGTTTTGTGGCCTTTGGGGGAAAAACATGTAGAAAATTTTGGATCCAGAAAGTGGCCATTTGGTTTCAAACCTGAAGGATCCTGCAAGAAAATTTATATTCCTCCTCTGTGTGGATAAGAAAACAAACACTTAAGAAGGTTCAATAACTTGGCCAAAATTGTAGATAGTGCCAGGATATGAGAAGATGTTGTGTGTGCATGGATGTGCGTGTGTGTGTTTGTGTGTAGGTATAGGTATACATGAGAAAGTTTAACCTAGCATTATGAAACTTGTTGATGGCATAGTGGAAAAACAGGGTAAAGTTTCCTGATAAATTTTAAGAGTGTTTGAGGGAAATGAAGGTTCTCAGAAAATGTTTAATATTCTTTTTAGAGAATTTCAAGTTTAGTTGTGGGTCTGTTGGTAATAAATATTCACAAAATTAAAGTTGTGTGCCATTATCTTTTCACAATAAAATGATCTTTGTGTCATTTTCTTTTGGTGCTTATTGTCATAGATTGATTTAAATCATCACAGGCCTATAATCCTAGCACTCTAGGAGGCTGAGGCAAGGGGATCTCTAGTTCAAGCCCAGTCTGGGTAACTTAATAAGACCTTATCTCAAAATCAAAAATTGACAACAACAACAACAACAAAAATGGACTGGGGGTGTGGCTTCCTGTGAAAGCCTGGGGCTTGATTTCCAGTCAAAATAAAAAATCATGCAAAATTACTTGTAGCGCTTGTTGTTTAGGGTTAGGTAGAACAGTCACTGGAGGAGAACATGCGATTGTTTTATTAGGAAGGATCAGGAGATGCTGTTCTTGTGTGCAATAGTGTTGTGTTCTTTTTTTGTTGCTGTGTTGACCGTGGGAGTGTCTATGCCAAGTCTTCAGTTTCAGGATTTTTCCTGAGCTTCAGGTTTGGGGATTCAAGGACCAGGAATGACAGATATTTTAGAGAAAAGGATGAGAGTTGTCTGGTTTGTTTTGTTTTCTATCTGTGTAAGTACTATCTATTCAATAATTATATTCTGAAGGAAAAAAATAGTACACAGAAATGAATCTGTTACCTGAGATTTCATTATCTAGAATACACTTTTTTTGGACAGGGCTGCTGCATTTTGAGCCCGGGATCTCTTTTGTGCCAAGCACCTGCTTTACAACTAAATGACATCCCTAGTCCAGGTTAACTCTTGTTCGTTTCCTGATACTGTTTGTACTATGGTGTTTTTTTTTTTCTATTGCATATTACACTGTACATGCCGGGTTGTAACTACTCTTCCCCACCCACATTCCCCCCACCACTTGCCCTTCTTTGTAACAGAATTCCACTGTGTTCCTCAAGCTGGTCTTGAACTAAAAATCCTCCTGCCTCAGCCTCCTAAGGAGCTGAGATTACAGGCAGGTGCCACCATGCCCCATGTAGTCTCCTTTTTTCGTTTAACATGCCAATAGAATGTAAATATCTTCCAGTAGATCATCTATGGCATGGTACTTAGGAGCTATACGTTTATTCCTTCCCTTGGATGTATCATTCTTTCTGTACCAGTCTCCTATTGTTGAGTTAGGTCACTTCAGGTAGCGTAGTGACTGTTCTCACAGGTGCGTCTATGCATACACTTGTGAGATGTAAGGGAATCAGTAACTCCTTTTCAAATTGTCAACTTGGCTAAGTAGAGTGGTACACTCCTCTAACCCCAGGTACTTGGAAGGCTGAGGCCAGATAATGGCAAGTTCAAGTCTAGTTTGGGCAACTTAGCAAGGCCTGTCTCTAAGTCAAATTAGCTCAGTGGTAGAGTGTTTGCTGAACATGTGTGAGCTCCTGGGTTCAATCCTCAGCACTACAAGAGAGACATACATTTTTGGTTTGCTTTTAGTTTAAGGAACTCCGTGTGCTGTGTGTAGGCTCATTTCGTGACCTGCTCAGTTTTTGTCCTTCAAGGTCTTTCTTCTGCTTCAGGTTCCTCTGTTTTCCACAACCTCAGTTCCCCTCTGTGTCAAGTTGCCATCCAGACACTGACCTTTTAGCCAGTTGGTAAGTAAATCTTTGTTACAAAATTTCTAAGCAGATGTTTTATTCAGAATCTCAAGCAAGCATACAGACAAAACTTGAATGTTTGTCACCCTTTCCCCCTCTAGCGGGACAGCGTTCTGAACTACGCATCACAGTCCTCTGACTGCCCACCTGCACAAGGTTCACCAAGGCACATTTTAAACTTTAGGTATATAATAATAACAACTATTGTGGATGTTGTGATGAGGTTACTGTCCACTGGGAATCATGCCACTTGGTTTACGTGTCTTACCACAGCAGCCATATTGTTATTTAACCACACAGCCATAGTGGTTTCACCATTATTCCCATTTTACATATGATGAAAACAGAGACATGGGCACTTGCAGGAAAGTTAGTGAGTCTGATTGTTCTCTTCGTACCTATGCCATGGGTTTTCCAAGACTGAATTCAGGATGCTTTGTCCTGCGGCATTTTCCTAAGCATTTTCTATTGTGGCAAATGGTGCATCGTCTAGGCAGAGATCTTAAAAACTGGGAGACGCCATTGGTCCATTCTTCTTCTCTGTTTTGTCACTGTCTCCTAGTTGTCTTACCTCTGAATATATGTTAGGGTTATTGTCTTTGAAAAACGCATATCTCACTTTTTGCTCCCCAGTTTGAAAGCCTTCCAGTGACTTCCCACTGTATTTGTATTTAGAACAAATTTTTTAAAAAATCACTGCTCTGCCTTAGAAGGCTGCTGCCTGTCTTCTCAGCATTACTTCTACCTTTCCTTACTGGCAGGGCCAAACTTGCCCTTCCTCTGGGCTTCTCCACCTGTGCCATTGCCCTGAAATACTCCTCAGCTCATCTTTACCTGGGGAACTCCTGCTTCTCCTTCTGGTCTTACTTTAAATGTCATTTGCACAAGTGGAAGCCTTCTCAGCTCCTGCAATATACTGATAAATTAGGACTCCTTTTAAAATGCTGTCAGACTCTCATCTGCACTTTTATAGTATGGAACACAGTTTATAATCGCAGGCTCTTTGGTGGGATTATTTATCTTAACTCTGGCCCCTCATCCCTGCCCCTCTGGCCTGTAGGTGCCTTGAGAAGTCTTGAGTCCATGTCTGTGTTGTTCCTTGATCTTCACCTCTGAGCACATGCTAGACATTTATTGAGTGCTTGAATAAAAAAAAGTGTAGTATGTTGAACTCAGCTTTGATCTGAGATGAGCTGGACTAGGTCTCCCTCCTTTCTAGAAGAGTAGATGGTATATATATGGTTCACAGTGTTTGCCCTTCATGAGCCTAAGGCGTTCAGGTTGGGAACTCACCTGCAGCTCTCTCTGTGTGTGTGGAGGGGGCAGGGAGTTGAGGATGGTGCGAATTAGAGGTGTAACAATCAAATGAGGCAGAAAGAACCCCATCTTTGCTCTTCACTGGTAGGAGAACCCATGTGACCCCTAACAGGGCTGAAGCGTTGAATTAGACCTGGTTCTTAAAGTTTTTGTTTGGTAAGCCATCCACTCTGTCAATATTGTAAAGTGAAACTTAGCAACAGTTACTATGGTGTTGTTTTCTTTTTTCTTCCTGTTCCTTTTAACTGGAGAAATATCTATGTTTAATTCTCTATGGCATAAAATCTCATTAACCGTGAATGTGCCATTTTCTGTCTGCAAGGACTTTCCAAGGGAGCAGAAAGGAGCCTACCAGGGGCCCCTTGTGCTTGATTACTGCGAGGAGGCAGTTCTCATTGACCACCTCTCCAAAACTGACATCTCTCATTCTGGCCACCCAGCATCTCCAGGGCACCTGTGCTGAGGATCTTTTTCAGGCTCATCATAGTTTCAGCTCATTTATTCTTTCTGATCATGTGCTCTTCCTGCCTAAAGCAGAGCTATAGAAGAGTCATGATGATTTGAACTCTAAATCCCTGACACAGTGATAGGTCCCTTTTAGGCACTGGGGCCAGAGGAGACAGTTTCATTATTGCTGCTGTATTGCTTTTTCTTCATCAGATTACAAATAACAGAGGCAGCAGGCATCCATGTGTGAGTTTGTCATTGTGTAATTCTGCCTTTTGAAATGCCGGACTCCATGCAGAAAGATAATGTGCCTTATCATATTTCCATTAATGTATTTATTCTTTAGGACCTGTGGAATATTTGATGGTGAAGGGCGATGATCTTCTCAAACTCCTCTTAGGCCTATGAGCTCCCACCCCAGAAATGTCCTCAGGATGTCCAGAGATTGTATGACTGGAGTAGTAGGGTGCTACTTCTTGGGTTGGAAACTACCAGTCATTGCTTTTGGCAAGTTATTGCCCAAAAGAGCAAAGCGTTTGATTTTTGTGGGAAGGTAGACTCACCTCATTTCTCTTTTTTAAATATAGTCCGATGGGAGGGCAGGAAAGGGAGAGAGGCAGCGGTGGTAGTCATGGGCTGTGTGGGCATACCAGTGCCTCAGATTTACTGTGTACCGCAGTTACATGCTAATAAAAATAATAACTTTTGGAAAACATATTGTTATTCTTAGCACTTCAAAAGCAGTAATTAGCATACATTTTTTGTCAAGGGCCAGGTAGTAAGTATTTGAGGTTACGTCGACTATGGTTTCTGTTGGCTAGTTATTCAATTCTGTTATGGTACAAAAGCAGCCATAGATTACATAAGTGAAAGCGTATGCTACATTTCCAGAAAAGCTCTTATTACAAAATAAGCTGAGAGATAGATTTAACCCAGGGGCCAAAGTTTACTAACATAATTAGCATAATTTCCCCACCAAAGAATTGAAAGCAGGGATTTGATTCACACAACAAAATTTTAGGGGACCTTTCTTCTTATATGTTCAATCCCAAGCTAAAAATTTGGATAGGAGCTCAGTGGTCTGTGTTAAATAAACAAAGCACCTTAGAGCTGTGTGTAATACAGTAGCAAGATTGAGTTATGTACTTGAAGCCACTTGAATAAAACCAAATTTAAGTAAGTAAAGGCCTCTAAAAATTATGTCCTTCTTTACTGTGAGTGTTAGCACTTCTGTATCTGGTTTTGTTTATTTGTCTTTTCAGGCAGGGTTTCATCCTATAGTCCAGGCTGGTCCTGAACTCACCAGGTAGCCCAGGTTGGCCTTGAACTCATGGCAGTCCTCCCGCCTCTGTCATATGTGGTCCTGGGGACTTCAACCAGGGTCTTGTGCATGGTAGGCAAGTGCCTTAACCACTGTGCTAGTCCTCCAGCCCGTGCTAGCGCTTCTAGATGGCCTTTGGTCCGCATGCATTCGTTGTTGGCTGTTTCTTTCTTCCTGGCTCAGTGAGATGACTGTTCATGTATAGTCTGCCTGAGGATTATTTTGGATCATCTGTAAAAATAATATGACTTTTGGACTTGCAGTCCTTCAGGGAGCTTCTACATGTACCTCTGGCTATGATGTTGTCAGGATGAGGGACACTTGTTTCTCTGCCTTACTGGACATTTCCAACAGAGTGGACTAGGCAGAGTCCATGGAAGAGGGCAGGTGGTCAGACCACTGGATGCGAGTAGACGTGACTGCCACCAATGAGCTGTGGGAAGGTAGGTTTCAGGAACTGCTTTTGAAAGAGAAGGGGAAAGCGATGATAAATTGAGTTGGTGGTTGTTTTCTTCTGCGAGGAAGCCTCTACCAGGACATAGGAGAATTTCAGATATGGATGATTGAATTGGACTTGAGTAAATGTTAATTAATAATTAAATGGTTTAGTAAAATTTTAGATCTGGCACAACTGTTCTCATTTCAGTTGCAGAAATGGAAGTTGTCGCATTCCTAGCAGCCTCGTTCCGTATTTTGCCACATTGTTCACATTATATGTTCAAAAATGATCAGTTCAGAGACACCATATCACAAGTGGGTACAATACTATTTTGTTCATGTGCCTGTTGATTTTTTTTCTGTTATAGTGGAGGTGGGGCATAGAATTCTCACATTTAGCAAAAACAGGATATTAAATTATGTTTGAATAGTATATATGTAAGAAATCACTTTTAGCATAAATGTTTATTAAAAGCAACATTTGAAACATACTAAAAGTGAGTCCTTTTTTATTGGACATTGAGGTTTAACTGGGTAGTTAATGTTTTATGGGTTTAGTCATTACTAGATTTAAGTTAACAAAGACCAGCTAGTGGTGGTCAGTAGAATGTACTAGTTTCCAAATTCTAGCACTTACTGGGTGAGTTTATTAAAGATACCAGACAGCAGTATTAGTATTCTTAAACAGTGCCCTCAGATGATTGTGCAAAGCTCTGGGACCTGCTGTTTCGTAGTGTTCACTCTGGTGCTTTCTGGAACCAAAATTCTCAAGATTTCTAGAATCTAAAATCTAGATAGTTCTCGTGAATCTGGCCCTCTGCTAGCTTGGACTCCCTGAGGAGTTTGCTCCATTGATTCAGGATCAAGTGTTTCAGAGATTGTTTTCAGTTCCTACCAATTACTCAGCCCCTTTTCTGGATTTCTTCACTATCACTGTGGGCCATCAGGCCCAGGTTTAAAGGAATGTTGAGAACCCAGTTGAAGTGAAGTGGTTGGGAGGGGAAGGCCAGAGGAATGTCTCCTTCCTTAATCCCATTGAGCTTTTCTTCCAGCTCTGTTCTCACTTGATTTCTGTGTTCTGTCACTTTTAAATGCTTCTTTCCAAATTATAGCTCTTTAAAGTTTAAAATGACCTTGAAGGGAATGACTTGGTTCAAAATCTTTGGAATTCATTCAGGTCTTTTTGCTCACCACATCCATGCCTGGTTTGACCTTGGCGTCTTCAGTTACTGTGCTGGGAGGAGAAAAATCAGTTGAGGAGCTTTGCTCTCCATGGGCATCCCCCCTCCTGCCCCAGGGCTCAAGTGGGCAATAATGCAGGTTCATGGGCTGATAGGGAAGTTTTCCTCTTTGGTGGCACAAAAGCTGTGAGGCTCTGTGATGAGCTGAAGAAAATGAGCCAAGGAGTTAACGTTTAGAGAAAGTAATACAGTCTCGTAGATTAAAGAGGGGAGCTGGGAGGTGTTACGCTGTTAGGGAAAATAAAACAGCTTCAGTGTGTTGTAGGATTAGATGACAAAGGTTATCACAGTGATTGCTGGAGTTGGGGCTTTAGCTTGAAGCCTTGGTTTATCTTGAGGTGACCAACCCTGTCTCCATGGTGTTGTGTAATCTCTGCTGTAACAACTGAACAAGAAGTAGGCAGCTTCCAACATGTTTTGTTTTGTAATTCTGTAAGTAGCAACTCAGATGGTCTTCCTCAGGCAATTCTTGAAACCCAGCAGTGGGTAGGCTGAGCTGAGCCCCCAAGGGAGGTGGGAAGTCTCCTGGAAAGAGCTGATGGGGCATCTGAGGCAGCAGGAGAGGGAGCAGTTCCCCAGGTCATTTCACAGCAGAGTGGAAAGGCCAGGTTGGAGCTCTGAGATACAGACACGCTCTGCAAAACCGATCTCGGGAGTGTGGGAACGCTGCAGGGCGGCACTTTCTGCACACATCTGTTACTTGAAGATGGCATTAATACAAAAGAGTTTATCCCCGTGGTTTTCTTGTAAGGATAATATGATGTCCTTATTTACAATCTCATCGTGGCATGCCTACTCACTTTGGAAGTTGGGCCAGCAGTGGAATACTAGACCTGTCCATTTTTTTTTTTATTTTTCCCTTGGGTCACCTGGGTTAGAGCAGAAGACAGCTCAGAATTACACTGGCCATTATGGTTGTGTATAGTTGCACCTAAGTCAACAAACAAGTTAAAAAAAATGAAAGTGATTATTCATATGACCACTTCAAACTGGACTTTGTTGGGTTGAGCATACATGCTCCTAACATCAGAGGGCCAAATGTCTAGCTGTTTAATTTCTGTGTCTAATCGAATCCCATTAAGAACTTAATGTCTCTTACCCCTAATGTGATTTTATATAAACTCGTTAGCATTATTTTGGCTAGTCAGGCTTCAGTGAGTTTTATGATAGTTGATTCTCAGTTATGAGCAGGCAAATTATTTAAGGCATTTAAAATTCTAAACCAGTTGCCTTCTGGAATACGCTTTTAGGTACCTTTTTTTTTTTTTTGGTCAAGTTGGTATATTTGCAAGGATTACAAACTTTTCTAAAGGCCTACATTTTTGCTTTACTTGGAAACTGCATGATGAATCATATACTTTGTAGTCAAATGTAAACATTTGTGTTGTTTTTCTAATACAGCAATTCTGTTACTGTTTTCAATCAAGAATTACTGAAAAGTGAGTATATCTGTATATACTGAAGAAAATATATTAATGATCTCTTCAGATGTAGAATGTGGTCTTTGAGTAATCACAAGTCTTCATTATTATGAATTGCTTATGTTTGTATATTGCCTCACAGTTTAGAAACTACATGTGGACTTGATATTTAGCGATAGTTCAGGGTTATTTTAAATAAAATGTGCAGGGTTAATTTCTCCAGCCTGTAGATGGATAAAATGAGGCTCAGAAACGTTACAGTTTGCTCGGGGTACCAAGAACTGTTAAGCATGGAGAAGGAACTAAAGCTCTAAAGAGACCTTGGATTGTGGAAAATTTCAGGTGTATGCAAAGCAAACAGAATCATGTAGTGAACCTCAGTTACCCATCAGTCACTTGGCTGCGAGAGTTATCGGTCCTCTGCTATCCCTGTATCATCTGTACATTCACCAATTCTCATACCACATGATGATAGTGTTGGCGGTTTTTAAAATAGTTTTTAAAGCAGTTTACACACACAGCACCAATCTCAGCTGTACAGGTTTGACAGATGAGTGCCCCTGTGTAACTTGTGCTCTGCCGTGACAGTCACTCAGCTCCCCATGCTGCGTAAGCATGAGCTATTTTGATTCCCCCCCACTGGATCCTAGCTCTGCTTGCTCATGAACTGCGTGGAATGGGACCCCTCAGCATGTACTCTTCCGTGTCCAGCTTCTTTGGTTCAGTTCTATGTCTTTGGATCCAGAGCTCAGGGCTGTTTGATGATGCTGGAGCTCTAGCCCCATCTCAGTTACAGAAAGATTATTTCCTGCATGATGCAGAAGAGAGCTTCATCTCTTCAGAGCTTGAGCACATAAAGAGATTAACAGAGGGTGTGTATGTGAGAGAGAGAGAGAGAGACAGATCCATCATTTGTCTAGTGACAGCTCTTTTTGGAAGGTTCCTGGTGGAGGAGATCTCCTGTAGGTAGCTGAGTCATTTGTTTCTGAGGGAGGCGTCACCTCGCTCTTGCCCCTACTGATTTCCTGTAATGTATCTGCCTGTATATTTTTGGAGTTGTCTTGATCAAATTCCTTTTGAGATTGTGCTGATTTTTTAAGGTCAAGTACGGATAATTGTGAGAATCAGAAAGCCATTTACCTGTCTCTTCATTTTTAATGAAATTACTTAATGGTTCTGTTTTGCTAATTAAGTAGAAGAGAAATGATCAAAATGGTGGTTAAATTACTGTACCCAGAGCTTGCATTTAATTTAATTTAATTTAAAAGAAACCAGTGAAGACTCAATGGTGGAATTAGATCCAAATGTGCTTTTCTTCTATGGGGAATTTTGTTTGAATATTTTAACTTGATTATGTGTATTTTAGGTTAGAGAAGGCAGGATTATTCTTACTTTTAGCTTTTAGGGATGAGATATTGAAGAGCTTATACAGGAAATACTCATAACCAGAGCAGTGAGCCCAGGGATAAACTAATTCACAGATGTCTCTGGCCCATTTGAAAGATAGTAGTTTCTGTCTCAAACTAAGTTTATACAGTGTTACTGCTAATTTTCTCATAGTTTTCTTAACTAATTTGAAAGAAGAGCCCAAACGGTAAAATTAACTTTTACTTTATTCCCTTTGCTGTTTGGATTGAATTGGACTCAATACTGGATGATCTTTTTCCTCCAGTGAAACTTGCAGAGGACGTGACTGGCTTCTGTCGTAATGGCACTTGCTTATCATTGCCAACATCCCATTTATTTCTTAGAAGTTGCAAAATGGTAATCTTTTCATTGTAGCATTCTTCAGTTTTTAGTTGAATTATTTCTATGAAGAGTGACTGTTCTGCATCAAGGCCACAATCACCTGGAGGCACGTCATGTAATAGAAAAACAAATAAATGCTTGAGTCTTTTCCTTGATTTGCCAGTTTTAAAATAACTTGTGTGGCTGGGCAGCCCATTTTTGCAGGTTTATAATCCCAGTGCTCTGAGAGGCTGAGGTAGGAGAAATGCAAGTTCACGTTCAGCCTGGGCAATTTGGTGACTTAGTGAGACCTTATCTCAAAATCAGAATTGAAAACTGGGCGGGTGATGTGGTTCAGTGTAAAGGTTCTGCTCGCTCAATCCTCAGTACCACTAAAAAAAAAAGTGGATTGGTTGGCCTCCTTGAAAATTTTAACTAGTAATTTTTTTAAAAAGTCAAATCTTCATAAATTTACAATTTTAAATATATTTGATATGATTCTGTCTTTCCACACTCATTATTTTTGATCAGACTGTCCCATTTTGGCTGTAGCAGTGTCTTCTAATTGGTGTTCCAGCTGTGTATATGTGTATGTGTGTAAATACATGTACATGGGGGTTTCTGTCCACTGTCTTTTTGTTTACTTTAAAACATGACCCTACTAGACTCTGATAGACAAGGATGTTCTAGTCCCATTGGACATTTTGTTCCGAGACCTGGAATTGGTCACTTCTTCAAGGAGCACCAATTCCTTTTATTGGAAATGGTATCTCAAGGCTTAATGTGGGTGCTAGGGGCAGTGGTTACTCCTTGATCAGTTCTTATTTCTTGGCCTTGTCAGAGAATGAACTTGGGAAAATTTCTTATAAATAAATGTCTTCATTATTAATTCTGAATTCAAACTGACGATTGCAAAGGATTAATAAAAAGTCCTTAAATTCATCAATTTTTGTCCCATGCCAGAAATTCTGGTTCTTAATAAAAACCAATACATTTTTTTTTATTTCTCAGTGAATTTCAGGTTAAAGATTGATGCTTATCCAACTCAAGTTTTAAAATGAGAAGAGCCAGTCTTTGGTGTTAGAATTCAGAACGGTGGTTTTTTGAGAAATAATGGACCGGGAGGCTCATGTTTCCTGATTTGATCTGATGTTAGTTACATAGTTGTACACAGTTGTAAAACATCATTGTGTACATCCAAGAATTGCTGCTTGATTCCTTAGGAATGGTGTCATTCAATAGAACAGTTGAAGAAGAAAATCTTAAGAGAATTAGCAAAAAAAAAAAAATGATTAATTGGAAAAGTATATGGTAATTAATCAAGGACTATAAGGTAACCTAGAAGGAATTAAGTATATAATTATAAAATCATAACAAGTGTAACTATAAAGAGACCTTCAAATATTGTATGATCTGTTTTTTGTACTGAGTCCTTTGCCCTTCCACAATAGCTGCGTTTGGACATGTGTGAGTGGAGAGACAGGTTCAGGAAGGTGAAACTCAAATATTTGACACTGGTTTCCACAATTCAGATGTGGCTGGGGGCCGCCATGTGCAGTCTTTTATGTATAGTGAACAGATCAAAAAAAACAGATTGCAGTGGCTCAAGTAGAGAATTTTGTATTGAGAAAATTTCAACGTTGGTTGACCCTCCTTGAACTGTTTTCTTACTTTGAGCACATTTTCTTAGAGAAAGAATTTTATCTCTAGAAATGAGATTTTCAGCCTATGAATCTAAGACAAAATTAATTAGCTACAAATCCCTCATGCTTACAGTGATTCTGATTTCCTTTATAGTAAAACAAACTCTATGTCATCATTTTTGTTAGATTTCTCCTGGTTTCAAGCTTTAAAGTTGCTGTTATTGTAATTTTTAATGAGAGGCAAGGGGTAAGGCACTTTTACTAATATTTTATATTAAACAGAATGGGAAATATATGTGTTCTACACACAGTTGATATCTGAAACAAAATATTACATGTGTGTTCTAATTTTAGAAGCAGATCTGAATTACTTTTCTTACTTTATAGCAAAATTCAGAAATGCAGAGATGAATATTTTTGATATTGCATGAAAAACTGTTCTAGTGGTTTAAAAATCCAGTCGCAAAAGTATGTCAGTTTTCAAACATAATTCTACAAAACATGAAGTAAATATATTAAATATACTCATCTGTTTTAAATATTGAATTTTTCACACAATACATATTATTACAGAAGAGAATTGTTTTTGATGAAAATGTGAAATTACCAGTTGTTTGAGGTAATATCAAAATATTAGCAGAGCTCCATTTTGTTATAATTCTGAATCACCTTCAAGGGAAGTTATTCTATGAATCAAAATAAACGATACCTGAAGTGCCCTTGTGCTTACTTAACCTACGATTCATTTTAAAAGAAGGCATGTTAATATTTTTAAATACACATCACTGAAATGCAGAATGTGGCAAGAACAGAAATTTTATTTCAACAGAAAATAGTTTAATAGCTTCTGGGAGCCAGTGGATTTATAGTGAAAGAAATGAAAAGGCTTGTTCCTAGATCTTGCACTGTTTAAAGGTATGGTGCTAGGGCATAGGACAAATATGTTCATGCCCCTAGTAGCCTTTGTTTAAAGTGAAAATTAAAAAGATATCAATATACAGGCATCTTCCTTCACTTTAGTTAAAATCTTAGTTGCGAGTATTAATTTGAGGAAACATGGGAAAGGAGAAAGCAATAAAAGAGTTGAAATTTAAGAGTTGTGACTGAAGGTTAGGAATTCCTTGTTCCAGGAACACTCAACACTCCACACCCTGGGTCTCCATTCATTTTTGTGAGTAGCTCTATCAACAAAAATTAAATCTTTTTGACAATATGCTTTCAAACTTATATGGAAAACAGATGATAAAATTGGACTATATTTTTGAAAATTTAACTGAATTTCAATTTTAACTTTTGAATTGTAAAGATCAACTTTAACTGAACCTTATCTGTTCTAAAATGAGAATAATTCCATGATAGATTTCTCTGGAAACAAGGTGTTAATATGACCTTGAACAAAATTACATGTGAATTAAACTGTCGATGCTGGAAGGAACTTTGCAGTCCTGTAGCAGCCTGCCTCTTTGGTTTATAAATAAAGAGACCAAGTCCTAGAGACAGTTAAGTGACTGGCACAAAGAGATGCACTTCGAAGCAGCAAGACCAAGACAAACCCAAACTTCTAACTCCTCCCACGTTTGCTTCCTATGGTATTTGGGATGCACGGTGATCATTGCCTTGGCAATGAACTTGTATGTGAGGATGTAGGAGGAGCCTGTCTGCAAAATCTTGACTTTTGTACCTTGGTACAAAATTGGGCTATGATAGGGGATACTACCTCAACGTTTTTGGTGAATGCTTGTTGTGTTGTCTAATAAGACCTTTCATTCTGGAAATCACTTAGCCAAAGAAAATGAAACCTATAAACATGAAAAAAAAAATCCAACGTAATCATCAGCACATTAACAGTATAAGTTTATGTGATGTTATATTCTTTAAAGACCCTATAATAAGTTGGGTGCATTGGTACAAAACTGTAATCCCAGCTACTTCGGAGGCTGAGGTAGGAGAATTGCAAGTTTGAGCCCAACCTGGGTAACTTTGTGAGACCCTATCTCAAAAAGTAAAAAATAAAAGGGCTGGGTTGAATCTCTGCCCCAAATCTGTGGATTCTATTCCTTATGCCATAAAACAAGCAAATAACCCTATAGCGTTTCTCAGATAAATGATTCCAAATGTGGATGCATGAACACTGAACATATCCTCAGGCACTGGGTTGGGCACCACAGCACCTTGCATGTCTCATGAGTTTCCTAATGAAACTGGAAACAGTTTTGGCTCAGACAGGGTCAAGGCCCCATGTCAGTGAACCTGCCATCAGAGCGATGTACCAGCTATAACTATAATTTCTAAAATGCATGGCTTTCAACTGTTGAGAGTATGGGGATCCATTTCAACATACATAAATCCACCATCTTCCACATGATAATAATTAGGTTTTTGTTCATTCAGTCTGCAGGCAGTATTTGCTCTTGGTGTGCATTTTCTGGCCACTTACAAAGTTGTGTCATTTCCAAGGAGCCCTTGGGTCTTTCATTGGAAATCACTGAGCTAGACCTCAAAGGGTTTTAGGAAACCCAAAAAAGACTATTTATATGGTCTAAAGTTTTAAATATTTTACTTCTTAAGAATTATGTGCTAATTCCTATCTCACCGAAAATATGTATATATTTTTGTAAGTTGACTAAATGCAACCCAAAATGTTTGCACAAGGTACTTTAATAAATGTCATTTTCAAATTCTGTTTCCAGGATTAAATATACATCCCTCAGTGACCTGTTAGAGGTCATCAACTCTTTTGCAGTGCTTTGAATGGGAAAATGGAGGCCAGCCTCGAAGTAAGGCGTCCCATCCTTAGCAACATGAGCCCGAATCTGACAAGACTCAAGCACACACTGCAGTCTCAATCTTATCTTTTTTATTTTTCCTTGCTTGCCTCCCTTCTTCTCTGTTGTCCTTTTGACTTTCCTCCATTACTTGCTTCTATATATATTTATTGAGAACCGAGTCGCCTTGAGAAGCATAAGAGTAATAAGCAAATCACACACTTGAAAAAAAATCACAGAAGTGTCAAACTGCAAGTCGTGATGAGTGTTAAATTAAAAATGCAGGTGCTGTGAGGCTGTGCGGTGGAGGTGGGCCCAGTCTGCAGGGTCAGGGGTTATGGCTCCGGAGAGTGGACCGTGGGGCCACATTAGGGTTAGTTAGATGATAAGGAAAGGGAACGAGGTATGTTCCTGGCAGAGAAAATAGAATGCGCTGAAGGAATAGAGCCGTAAGGTGCGGAAGGCCAGGAGGGACGCAGGGACAGATCACACTGAGATTTGTGGGGTATGTTTGGGGTGCTAGCCTGTGTCCCGAGAGGACCACGTTGAGCCTGGTGAACTATCATGTGACCGGGTTTGTGTTTCTGATTTTCATGGGCTCATACTAACCATACTGGGCTTTTTTGACTTGTCCCAATATCAAGGATGACCTTTGATGATTGATCTCAGGACAGTGCCTTATGGTTTGCAGTGGACAGGAATCCCAGGCAAGGACAGATAGCCCTGTAACACTTGGGACAGTCCCTTCAAAAATCCGTGAAAAAACCAAACAGAGGCCAATTCGATTGTGCCAGCCTGCTCCATCACAGAAGCCTCCGGGCTCGTGTTTGAGTGGCCCGCTCTGCCTGCGAGGTGGACGTGGCTCTGACGAGGGAGCAGCTGGTGCTCAGTTGCTCAGACCTGCAGGTCAGAACAAATGTGAACATGAAGGCTTAACATGTGGATGAGGGTGAGGCCTCAAGGTGTGGCGACTCCAGCTGGTAACAGGTGACCCAGGGATTGGGCGAGATCTGTGTGGAGCAAGAGCAGAATAAAGTGTTGAAGCCAGGGACTCCCCATCGTTCTCAGCCCACTCCTGGATACAACGACACGTGTATCTGCTGCTTTGGTGTTTGTGGTACTAACGTGGAGCCTGTCCTTCATGCTGGGCTACCTTGCTGGCCTGCTTTTATTTTTGATTTTTGAGATGGGGTCTCATTGAGTCACCGAGTTGCCTAGTTTAGGCCCAAACTTTCAGTCCTTACACCTCAGCCTCCCAGAGTGCTGGGTTTATAGGCCTGCATCCCTGGTCCTGGCTTATTTATTGTTAACCTCATCTGATAGAGGAGCCCCGGCTTTTGCCTGGCACTTCTAGATCTTTCCCTCCTTAGTAACCTGTATGTCAAAAAAAGAAATCAGTATTGAAAGATGGATAAGCATGTGTGTGGCTCTGCAGGGTACTTTCAGGGAGTGTTGACATGTAGTGTCAACAGGGCCTTGAGCACGGTGGGAATAGGAGGCCCGACAGGCAGGGCTGTTTTTGGTTTTGCCTGTGCATTGCAAGGCTTCAAAGCATGGTTTATCATTTTCTCCTTGATGATGTGAGTCTTTGTGTTTTCCTGCGTCACCTCACCCATACTCTTGAGCCTTATTTAGGATGAAATGGTTATTGAGGGAAATCTTTTGACAAGCCAAGCCATCCCCATGCCCCACTAGACAACACAGTGTGTGTGAGTGTAACGCATGTGCCGTCTTTGTGGGTGGTTGGTGGGCCTGCAGCTTCTACACGGGGCAGGAAAATGGAAACCTACAGAAAAGAATATTGGCTCAGATCCTGCAGCGGAGAAGAGTTCTATGATGGGATAGGTTAAATACATGAGAAGTTGCTAAGTCCTTGCTGTGTACGGTGAGGCACTGTGCTAGGTACTTACGGGCACACACAGGGAAGTTTCAGACAACCAAGGCATTTGCATTTTATGTGGAGACCAGCTGTAAATTTAATCAGTACAGAAAATGTCAAGTCGCTGAAGACGAGAGCAGATGAGGCATCAGAAGGTGGTGTGTGACTCAGTATTGCCAAATGAACAGTGCTGCCGGCCCAGTGATTCTGCTCCAGCAGCGTCGGAACCACTGAATGACAAGGACAGGGAGGGAGGGAAGGGAAAGGCTTCATGATTCAAGGCTAGAGAACACGGAGTTTTTAATGTAAATGGGTTTTTTTAAACTTGGTTAACATTTCTTAAAAAGGCATAATTTATGTAAAGTACACATTTAAGTTTTCGTGTCTGTATCTATACCCAAGCGGCTTCCAGGTGAAGACCTAGAACATTTCCAGCACATATCAAGGTTTTCTCACACCCCTACCAGGTGTACCTACTTCCAACAGGGACGGCAGTTCTTACTAATGCCAGTGCCCATTTAATTTAGCCAGTCTTTGAACTTCATGTAAGTGGAATCATAGAGCCAGGTCTGTTGATACAGGCCTGTAATCCGTGCACTCTGGCAGGCTTAGTCAGGAGGATTGCCCAATGTGGGCAGTTAAAATAAAAAATAAAAGCTGGGGGTGTAGCTCAATGTGAAGGCCTTGAGTTCAGTCCCCACTGCCAGGGGGGGGGGGGGGGGCAAAGAATTATACAGTTGTCTGTGTTGAGATTCATCCATCTGGTTGCTCTTGCCTGCGTTAATAGTTTACTCTTTTTAATTTCTGTATGTTATTCCATTATGTGAATGTTCCACAGTATTCACTTTTTTTCAAAAACCGAGATACTTATCCTCATAATCCCGAGGCAGATTCACACCTGGGTTAGTATAGTCATGCGGCAAAGGCAGCAGGGGACCTTTTTTTTTCCTCCATTGTCCTTAGTATGTTGACATCCAGCTTGGGACATTTCATCATTCATTAGTCTAAGTGCTTTCTGCGGGATGTGTCTTCGCCTGACCTGAATTTGCAGCTTCCTGTTTTTGCTGAGACCTTTCTTTTTGAATTGGTCTGTATTGCTTTATATAGTTCTTGTTCTCTTATGTGTTGGTATCAGCAGACCATGGGGCAGCTTTACATTTTGTAACTTTTGTGTGTGTGTGTGTCAGTAGAGTTCATTCAAAATGTGTAAAAACTCTGGTCATTAAAACTTGAAGGAGGGAGGGAATAAAATTTTCCTCTACTTACTTCTATTTGTAGACTCTGAACCCCACCTCTGCTCCCAGGTTATAGTGCAAACGCCAGAGAGGAAAAGCTGTATTTGCTTGCTCACCGCCATATTCTCAGGACGAGATGCAAGGTAGATACTCAGTCGGTATTTGAGAGGATCCTGAAACCACACTATAGTGCAGGGCGGTAGATCTGGGAGCAGAGGATAGTGGCAGCCAGTTAAGGAATTCTGATCCTTACAGACTGAAGCTCCCAACTTTGTCACTTTCAAAATTTCATTTGTCCCTCAAACTGTAAGTGAGCTCTGTGATGACAGCCGTTGTCCTATTGGTGCAAAATAAACAGGAAATGTCAGGTAAAGCCAGGGAGAGGCTGCTGACTGCACCTTCCCTTTGCTTGTGAGCAGGATAGATCTGTAGGCTACACCAGAGTGAAAGAGAGACCAGGATGGGGCCCCTGGCTGGGCTGGTGATGGCTCAAGTCAATCCTATGCCTTGTAGGACGACTGTGAGTGATTTCCACAAAATTCTTCAATTTGGCTCCCTTATCAGGCTTCTTATTTATTTATCTTGGTGGGGAAAGATTAAACAGGGAGATTCACAGAGCATGGTAATTATTTGGATCTGAAAATGTGAACAATGTGATTGTTGGGTGAGGCTGATTTGGTAACAATAAAGCTAACATTGACTGTTCCTGTATACCAGGAACTGTTGTTAAACTAACCTTGTTATAACCCTATGAAGTAGACACTGTTAATAGCCCCATTCACAGATAAGGAAACCTAGAGATGAACAGGAGATGTGCTTCTAAGATATGGGTATGGATTGAGTGTGTCACCCAAGGTCTTAAGTGTTAGACACTTGGTCCCCAATGTAGTGATGGCAAGGTGGTAGATCTTTTATGAGGTAGAGCCTAATTGGAGTTAGCTGGGCCATTGGGAGTACAGCCCTTGGAAGGAATTAGGTGACTCTTGCATTAGGTATCGGGAGAGGATGAGAGGGACAAGGCTCTCCCCCTCCTCTTCCCTGACATGTGCTCTTGCTACTGTAGCAACACCTACCACAAGACCTTTGCAAGAGCCTAGAAGATGCCAGTGCCATGACTGTGACTCTCCAGAACTCTGAGCCAAATAATATACTCTATAAAGTTACCCAGCTGTGGGCATTTTGGTAATGGGAAAGAAGACACACCTTTCCCAAGGTCACCTGGCTAGGGAGCGACAGAATGTCTTCAGTTCTAGGCATGTGAGCCTGAATAGTTCTGGAGACTGGTACCGTCGCTACTCACTGCTGTTACTTACTCATTACCTGCCAACTGTTATTTGTGTGATGATTTGAACTTTTAAATTCATGGTCTTCTGTAAGCCCCATAAAAGTTGGATGTGTGGGGTAAAGGTCTCAATGATTTTTTGCATGTGATTTTTCTATGACACGGCCAATTTGTAGTCTGAAGGCAGTATGGTTTATATTGAGGTGTTGGAATAATTTGTAGTTCCTAGTTTTAAAAAAGGAAGTTTTTAGTCTCATCTTAGTTGATCTGTATGAGAAAGGCTGCAGTACTGGATTTTAAACATGTACTGTCATGTATTTTACTTAATAGTGGGCACATACGCTTGTCAGGCAGTTTTGTCCTTGTACAAACATCATGATGTATATTTAAACAACACTAGATACTAACGCCTAATGCACACATAGGCTGCTGGTGTGTGTGCATGCATGTGTCAGTGTGTGTGTGTTTGTGTGTACAGCCTGTGCTCCCAGGGCCATAGGAAAAAAAAAACAGTAGGAGAGACTATTAAATCAAGCTCAGTAGATATATGATGCTCTCAAGAGATGTAGTGATATCAAGATGTATAAGGCTGCTGCCAGTGTAACATGCATACTAGTTTATAGAAAACATTTTTAATAAGAAAAAGTAAATATATATTATAGTGCGTGCATAAACAAGCAACAGTCATTTATTATCACCATGTATTATGTGCTGCACATAATCATAATTTTACATAATTTTGTATGAATGGTATCACACTAGATTTGTTTACACCAGCACTTCTACAAATAAGTAATGTATAACCCTACTACCACCTCATAGCTATGGCTTTATGGGGCTCTGGTGTCACCAGGTAATAGGAGTTTTCCAGTTCTGTTGTGATCTCTTGGGACCACCACCATATATACAAATGATTTTTTGTTTTTGTTGTTGACTAAAACATTGTTATGTGGCACATGATTGTATCTGTACTCTAAAGCAACTTGAAATTTATTAGCATAAATTTCCATTTTGAAGACAAGGGACTTTAGGATCAGCAAGAATAAGGACCATACCCTGAGTTTCATGGCTGAAAAATACCAGCAGTGGGGTCTGACCCACACCTATTTGACTCCAAGGCCCAGCCTCTTATTCCACAGTACCATAGACTTCTCCTTCTGCTCAAAGGAGGCTCTTGATTTCCAGGAAATTGCCCATAGTTTGATCACATAGGCTATGCTATTCGCCCCACCCACTTTTTCCCTAGCCATTGATGATACCCAATTAAAATTTCAGAACAGCTTTAAATTGCAAGGGATGGCATTGTTCACTGTCTTCAACATTTTAGAACTTATTCCAATTTTACTGCCAGTACTATATCTAAATACAGGAAACTTTAGTCATAAGAATGCTAATATGCTTGATTTAGTTAGATTTTCTTGTGGCTTAATGAGCGAACGAGCAAGTCACTGTGGAAATCAAATGGATATCTAGCTGAGGAGAGGGAAGAACAGAGGGCTGAGAAATGGGGCACAGTGAAGTAATCCCAGCAAAATAGCGTAGGACATAGAAGAGGGTGATTCACAGAGAAATTGGTTCAGGAGTGTATTCATTTAAGATACTTAAAAGCAAGATTATACAAACTATCTTTATTGTATAATTTCAAAATATTACATAGTTTACAAGAGTGCTACTAGCAGTGTTTATCATGTTTGCTAACTTTTATAACACTATTTCAACCTCAATTTGCCTGTGACCAATGTTTATACTTTAAAGAATACATATAACATAGATAGTTATTTAAAAAACCGAGTCAGTTATTATATTTAAAGAATCTCCTGCCACCCATCAAGGATTCTGTTGCTGTTCCAGTAATCCAAGAGACACTAGTAACATGATATCAGGAACTGAATGTTCCAGATATCATTGATATGAAAGCCATACCAGATAGATCAGCCAACAGAAAATTTCCCATCAGCATGACTTGGTCAAGATGTCCCTGTGAGATTCTGTCTTTATCTGGATTTAGGGGTTCAGATGACTTTTCTGGCATAATTTGTGGCTTGGGAGATTTACTTATATCTAAAGGTGCATATTGATCCCCATTTATGAACCAGTTTGTGAACTGTGTAGGTAGTGAAATAGTACCCAGTGTAAGGGCCAGGAGAGCTGATCACCATGGCCCCAAAGCATCACAGAAGGATGAAGTCAGTTTCCACTCTGTGCCCCAAATTAGCATTTTGGGTGCTGCCATATGGCGTGTTAGGACTCATGAACCTCTGTCCAGGCGCTATCAGACTACTGAGGCTCAGAGGATCTTTTGTTAATGCTTCCCTGTCATAGCACTTACAGTCTCTGTCATCTGTCAAATACTCTTATTTTTACATTTTGTATGTTTAAAGCTTAAGTCGTATTAGAGATGATGACTGATATTACTGCTGGTACACAGCTCATGAGAGCTTTTCATACGAACGCTCGAGGGAAGAGTATTTTGAGTCTGCTCTGGCGCAAGGACAAGACCAAGTATCTTATGATTTATGCAACTTGGAAGTATATCAGTTACATTTACAAGAGGGAAGCTTTTAATGCGCCATGTTAACAGTTGTTGGCAAAGCACTGGATGGTAAATATATAAACAGTGGGTTTTTGCCCTGCAAGCAGCATTAAAATTCTATGATTCCGTGAGAGCACGAGTTGTGTTGTGTGTCTTTTTAGCCAAAGTCTTTCTTCAGCAAAGCCCATCTGAGTGTATGCACTTGTCTGAGTATGTGAAGTGTCAGAGTGAGCACACTTCAGCAGCCTTCTTGCATATGTTAGCAAAAAGTATGAGCACCTACGAGGCACATATGCTTCCAAGGTGCAGGTAGGCTTAGAAAGACGAAATGTATATGGACACAGCCCTTAAAGATCCTCTTGTCTTGAAAAGAAACAATGTGTGTCAACTCTGATTAAGATAGATTGAAAAAAGTCTAGCAGGTAGTGGGTGAAGGTGACGAAAATTAAGAACTGATAGAGCAATTTCCACTGGGCCCTAGGGAATGGATTTCTGTCATCCCCTTAGGATTGAAAGGAAGGATGGTGGGTTTGGACCTTGGAAATGTTAAGAGGATACTGTTCCAGTTAGAGGAATCTCACATACTGGGCAAGTGGGTAGCACTGAGGGGCTGAAAGGAAGCCTGTTGGCTGAAGTTTTCAAGAAGGATAGATATTATAGGGGATAGAGTTGGTACGCTAGTTGGGATTGGGTTTGTATAATGGAGGAACTTCAGTGGTAGGCTGAAAAACTGGAGCCTTTTTCTCTCTTTTCCTAGTTTCAATACTAACTCAAGTGTTCTAAGATCTGACTTCATTATCACCAATTTGGCTGTTTGTAGGGGGGAATTTTAAAATATTGCTGATACAACTGCCACGTTTATGGCATGGGTCAAAAGAGCTTGCTTTTGACTTCAAATATTTGACAAGAGCCATCCCAGACACATTGTGTGACCACATTACTCCAGTGATAGCTACTGCATGTCCATATACTAGGATCTGTTTTCCTCAGCTCTCTATGCACCATAGGGTGGAGCTAATGCCCAACTGGACAGGACAGGACAACTGTGTCCGTAGAAAGGTGAGTCACCTTTGTCTTCCTTTCCGGTTCCTGGTTAGTGTCTTTCCTTCAGACAGGGCGCACTGTGAGCAGCGGGGTGGCGGTCTATTTGCTGTCCAGGAATGAGCAGCCCTGGATTTTTCTGTTGGAAGAAATTATGTTCATGTGTCTGTGGCATAGACGTTGGGAAAAAATTCAGTGTTGTTTTTTGTAGCTGTTGGGGGCTGTTAAGGAAATCTTATTAGATAAGATTAAAGTACTTTTCAGTTGATAAAAAAAAAAATACTCACCGTCCTTAGAATTCTAGTTAAATGAGTCAGCTGACGGAAGCTCAAGGCTCACGCGGACAAGGTCAGGTCAGTGTTCTCTGTGATGATCCCTTGCAGGCTTTAGTCCTGTCTTTCAATAAATGATTAATAACAAGCAAGCACTTACATAGTCTTAAGTGCTGTACACAGGAGCAAATTCAATCCTAGCGATAGTCCTAGCGGGTGAGTACTGTTACTTCTCCATCTTTATAGGTCAGGAAGCCGAGGCACCAAGAGGCAGTGTAACTTCCCAGAGTCACATTAATGGTAATTAGCTGACCCTTGATTCCAGCCTCGGCATTTAGGCTTCAAGGTCTTTACTCTTGGTCTTATTAAAATCCAAGGACATCAGTAAGAATGTCCCTAAATTTAATTAACACAACCTACACCTAAATATTTGTAGCTCTTTATTTTGTAGAATGTAAAGGTTTGATTCAAGCAATTTCAGACTAATGTTATAACATGCAGAAACCAGAAATCTGTTTACCCTATTTGTTGTCATTTGTGCAGAGTTGTGTGCTTGGACAAGACTCCATGGAAGGGATGGTTGAGCTTTAAGGTGGGACAAAAGAATGTTCAAATGTTCAGCAGGCAGGGAAGAGCAATCCAGGCTGGGGAATGACATTTGCAAAAGCTTGGGGAGTCCAAAAGGCGTTCAGCACTCATGTTTGGAGGAAGATGTGGTGGTCACTGTATTGGAAGCGCACCTGTGATTCAGATATGCAAGTGTAGCTAAGATGCAATTTAAGGTAGCAGACTATCCTGTGGGGCATTTAAAAATTGTCCTCTAGAGCACAGTCTTGGTCTGCTTTGTCTTTTTGTCATGAACATTCTGAAGACAATGTGATTTATAATGAGCAGTTACTGGTTGGCTCACAGTTCTGGAGGCTGCAAAGTTCAAGATTGAGGTGCCAGTATCTGGCTATAGCCTCCTTGCTGTGTGATAACGTGGCAGAAGACATCATGGGGATGAGGGACACACACACACACACACACACACACACACACACACACAGAGAGAGAGAGAGAGAGAGAGAGAGAGAGAGAGAGAGAGAGAGAGAGACAGAGAGACAGAGAGAGAGAGAGAGAGAGAGAAAGAGAGAGAGAGCACTAGCAAAGTAGAGTAGACCACACCTTTAAAAATAGTATCATCGTATTTCTACAGGCAGAGCCCTCATGACCATGACAGAAACACTTAAACGTCCCATTTCCTACTACCATCACAATTGCAATTCAGCATGTGTTTTGGAGAGGACAGACATTCAAAACCCTAGCAGACACATTCTTATATCCCATATTTGAAGGTTCCCAGGGTCTCTAAACCTCTGCTGTAAGTTTAGAACTCGCTAAGGCTGGTGATCCATGCCTGCAATTCCAGCACTCTGGGAAGCTAAGCTAAGGCAGGAGGTTGGTAAGTGTGAGCCCAGCCGGGATGGATATGACTCAGTGTAAAGGCTCTGGGCTCAATCCCTAGTACCACAAAAAGAAAACAAAACCCTCAAGCGATAGAGAATAATAAACAAGAGGCTAACATAATTAAATACATGTTTTCTGACAGGCGAATCCTTTGACAATGTAGGAGAGAATGAGTGGGAGCAGAGAAATGAAATGAAATGGTAATGAAAAAGTAATTCATTTCTAGCTCAGGGTGCACAATGATGTCATTTACTAAGCAATACAAGGGAAGGAAAGGGACAAGGATAAGAAAATGAGCTTAATTAGAGTGTATTGCTTTCAGACTTCTTGACTTTTAGGCACCTGGAATATATCTTAATGGAAGGAGCCAGTGGGCAGTTGGAAATGCAGTCTGGAAAAGAGGTTAGCTCTGGGGAGAGGGGTTAGCATCTCTGTCAAATGGTAGATTGAAACCTTTCGTGCTACACAAGGGGAAGCCAGAAGTAGGAGAAAAGGGTGAAGGAGGAGGAACCAGAATGTCTGACTTGGCTAGAAGAAACTCAAGGAAGCCGCAGCAGTGTCCCGGCACTTGAGCGCTTCCTATGCACCAGTGCTGAGCTCTTTACATACAGTCATTTACTGCATTCTCACAGCCCAGGAGCCTGAGACTCCTAGAGGTGAGGTAATTTGCAGAAAGTCAGAGCTAGCGATTCTTGCAGCATTAATTTAGCAGTAGCATGATTAAGCAGGTACTGCTAAGATAGTTTTTTTTTTTAATCATTGACTCTTTTGTAGATTTAAATATAGGTTAGTAAGCCTTGATGCTTATATTCTTTTTTCACCTGTTAGGTCAAGTTAATATAGTATGATTATTAGAGTTCATAAAGAAAATATGGTGTGAAATTTTTAAATTTCCAAATTCCCTGAGTTTCTCTCATACAAATATGCAGTTAAGATTCATGTGTTTCTTAATTATATTTTTTATGCAATAGGTTAAGCTTTCAGTGGCATTTTCTTTCTGTTAATAAGCATATTTGGCGTGGGCTAGAACACTCCCTGAGTTTCGTAGGGACTTTTCCATATTTTCACATAGAGTGTATGTTAAATTAACTGCTTTTGCAGGATCTGAGACGTCATCAGATTCTACATTCTCTTTAAAGTTACTCAAAACTTCTCATGTCTCGCTGACGCCCTCCCTTCCTTAGAACTTCTTCGAGTTGTTTGCCCTTTTGTCATTCCACACGCAATGGAAATTTTCACTGCGGCCCAGTTTTTCAGGAGAGTATTTTTCTCACTTTGTTGAAGTTATGAATGCTAAAAGGCGAGGAGCAGCGATGCTCCCCAGGTCGCCGCAGCTGAGCTCTCTTGTAGATCCTGAGCAGAAAACTACAGTTTGACTATCACCTTTTAAAAATCACTTTTTACTGGACCCAGCCATGTTCATCATTTGCTTACTATCACTGCCTGCCTTCTTGGTACAGTAGCAGAGTTGAATAGTTGTGCTCAGCAGTAGCCTATGTGGGCCACATAGCCTACAGTGTTTATTGGCCTGGTTCTCTATAGAAACAAAACGAAACAAAAAAAATGTGCTGACTTGTAGAGTGTATTGCTTTCAGAAGATAAAGATGTGTTGTTAGCATGTGTGCAGTGCTTCAGAGTTAAGAAGATTCTTGTGTTTTTATAACATTTGATTCAGCTGAGAAACAGAGCTGCTGAATAGTACCTGCCATACGTACTTTGGAATTGGTACACTATAAGGCAGATACTACCAGGGGAATAGTGAAATTGTAGACTCCCCTAAGTGGTCTGGGATCAGAGTTTTTACCTTATGATCAATCATCTGAGTTTTTGTCAAGGTTAACTTTTTTTTTGAGAGGAAAATCTCTTTTGAATGCCTACTACACCAGTTGCCAGGTTCTTCTTTGCTTGGCTTCTGGGATTTAGAGAATGACTTTTCTCATCAGAGAAATACACATAAATTTGAGCACAGTTTGATGTAGATAGAAATTGGGAAAAATAGCTAGATGACAGAAATAGAACGCTTTCATCACATTTTGTGCTGAATACATTTTGAGTTGAGTAAATTACTTTAAGCTTATTAACATACAGTGCCTATACAGTCAGCACAGCATTCCCTTGGGTACCGCATCTGTGGATTCACTTGAACAAAAATCCAAGCAATTTTAACTGTCTTGAACTCATACATAATTTTTTCCTTGTCAAACATCCCAACACCTTTCAGTATTAGTGACTATTTATATAACACTTGCGTTGTATTAGATATTACAAGTCAGGTAGAGAAGATCCAACATATACAGAACAGTGTGCCCAGGTTGGATGCAAATATTTTGATATTCTATCAGTATATAAGAGACCTACATCCTTGAATTTAGGTATCTGAGGGGAATCCTGGAGCTAGTTCCTAGTAGATCCTAAGGGATGATTGTGTCTTGTTTTACCTAGATCATGTTTCAGAAGAAAATGAATATGTTTGCTTTCCCACTGATTATTTTGATAAGGCAAGAAATCAGTTCCCAGCATTCTGGGAGGCTGAGGCAGAGGGACGGTAAGTTGGAGTCCCACCTGGACTATTAGAGGCTTAGTGAGACCTTGTTTCAAACTAAAAAAATTTTTTTTGCTTTAAATATGTTATTTTCTTTTTTCAAGTTTACATATCATTTCCCTTTCCCCTTCACACTCTTTCACCCTCCCCTTCCCTTCCCTCTCTACAAAGTCCATCTTCTTCCTTTCTTTCATATCTCTTATATGTATCTCTTATATTCAAACTAAAAAATAAATAATAACAAAGGCTGAAGATGTAGCCTGGTATGAAGGCATTGGGCTCAACTCCCAATGTACACAAACACACAAACCCACAGAGAGAAAGAGAGAGAGAGAGAGATCTGAGGCGGTACAGACTCAGCCCGCCCTGTCTCATGTCAGTCAATCACTTGCCCATTCCTGATGTCCACACTCAGGTGGTTCCCACCTTCCCTTAGGGCTGCAGGTGAGACTCACCTCTTCCTCCAATTTGTGCTACCAGTGCATCCATGTCCTTGATGCACGATCATGTGACACCTCACTCTGAACTTTGCTCCTGCCATGGTCAAATGGTCAACTGTGTCTTTCACAGACATTTAAGATGTTCCACCCAGTTCCGGGCATCCTGTCTGACGTCTCTTCCCCACTCTCTCCCCCCCCCCTTCCCTTTTTATACCTTAGGCTCTAAGCAACAGAGATACAGACTATACTTTCCCATATTTACATATAAATTTTCTCACTTTTTTGAGACAGAGTTTCACTGTATAGTCTGGGCTTATCCTGAACTCACTTGGTAGCCCAGGCTGGCCTAAAACACACAGCAATCCTCCTGCGTTGGCCTCTTGAGGGCAGGGATTAAAGGCATGCACCACTCTGTCCAGCTAGTGTGGTGCTGGGGAACCACACCCAGAGCCTAGCACTCACTAGGAGGCGCTCTGGAAGCTGCGAGTGCCCTGCCCACTGTTCTCACTTTCACAATGTCCCTTGTTGGTCTCTGCTGCCTGTTCCAAGTCAGCCTGACTTTACCCATCTTCTAGATGACTCTCCTCTTTCGAACAACTTTTCAAATCTACTTCCATCCCAAGACAGAATTTGTATTTCCATGCCATGAATATCCATAGCACTCTTTCTGTTTTTGTAACTTTAAAAATTATTCATATGCCTCTTCCTACTGTGTGTGACTACACTCTCAAGGGCCTAAAGGAAAGAGTTTTGGTTTTGTTGATTTTTTGACATTTCAGGATTTTCTTTCGTGTCTGGTTTTGATGTTTGTGTATTGTATTACTTTGGTTTCTTTCAAAAGGCAGAATTTACAGAAATTACAACAAAAAGGATCTATTTAGAAGGCTTACAAATCTGAGGATAGAGATAGTCCAAGATGGTGGCCTGCACATGCAAGAGCTGGAGTGTTGGATAGCTGCTCAGTTGAAACTGCCCCAAATCTGTGATGAATATCTGCGGCATGTAGCGAGTCGGCATCCATTCGTAGACAGCTGTGTCTGCAGACAATTGCAAAGGCGAGAGCTTTCCCAGAGGAAGATGCTGTAACAATCTTCCTTCTTCCTTCCTTTTATACCCTTGGAGTTCCAGTTGGCCTCCCACATCTGAGTGGGTGCTCTTCCCTCATTGAACAGCCCACAAATCACTCACACTCTGATCCAGCCTGGTTCTCAATTCCCAGTCTAGGGGTGGTTCCCAAACCCTAATCTAGGTGTGGTTCCTGATGGCCTCACACACACACAATGCAGTACTGCTCTGTCATAAAGACAGATAGATTTGAGTCATTTGGAGGTAAATAGATACAATTTGAGACGATTAGGCTTAGTGAGGTGAGTCAGACTCATAAGAATATATATAGTCAAGTGTCTTGTTTCTTATTTTTGTTGTAAAATGGACTTTCCTATGTTGATGACTGTTGATTATTCTGGTTGTTTCCATCTTTTTTCCTTTTGTATTAGGGATAGAGCCCAGGGCCTTCACACCGAGCTATGTGTTGAGCCCCCTTTCTAAATTAATTAATTAATTTATTTGTATTTTGAAACAGTCTCTCAATAAATCACCAAGTTGCCCCTGTTGGGCTTGAACTAGTGGTCCTACTAACGCAGCCTCCCAGAGTGCTGGGATTAAAGGCATATACCGCAACACCTAGTTTGTCTTTATTATTAAAAAAACTTTCTTTTATTATTTTACAGAATGATTGAACTTGCTTTATTCTATTTTTTGCAGAATAGACAGATGATAGGTAGGTAGGTAGGTAGATAGATAGATAGATAGATAATTTAATTATTGGCTCCATAACAGTCTGGTCTTTAATACAATAATACGTCATAGTCTCTGAGGGGCTTAAATTAGAACTGAGAGAGGCAGGTGTGCAGAATTCACTAGAGAAGAACATGGCGTTTGGTAGGCAAGATTTGTGCTGTGGGAGGATTAGTCACAGGGCTGAAGAATCCTGTTGCAAAGTTAATGGATCATTTGCTTCCTGAATGAGCCATTCAGGGGGAGCCGTTGCCAGGTTACTCACCTCTACTGAATGGGCTTTTCCAGAGACTCGGACCTGAATATTGGCGTGGTGGGAGACTGGTCCATGGAACCTTTTCAGCCTTCTCAAGTTTTTGTTAATGCCTCAGGAAGATGTTGGAAGTTACTTGCTCTGCCAGCGGATGGTATTAAATTACAGCGTGATTCTTTTTGTCAGTGTTGATTAAAACCAGATATGCTGTTTTTAAAAAGCATTAGTTGATTATGCTTTTTTAAAAAAAAAAACACTATCTTTTTCTCTGAGTATACTTCTTAGCTAGAGCTTCAGTGTGTGTTGGCACAAGGAGTCCACGAGGCTCAAACTTTGAGGCTTATCTGTCACCTTTGGACTTCTGCCCTGCATGCTGCTTGTCCGAAAGGCCAAAAGGACCCTGTGTTGTTTCTTAATTAAAAGTAGGGCTGGGTTGCTTGGTGAGTTCTGTCTTTCAAGTAAAATTTAATGTATAAGTTACCTGGGAGTTTGGAAAACAAATGTGATGGTAGAGACCTGTCTGTCTTCACTGATCTTTTGAAATTGATTTAAGACATCACTTCCTGCTGTTCCTGACTTAAGTGGCTGTCAGAAATGATGAGTTGTGTCTGAGCCATGTGTCACTAGTGTAGTAGTTTTTAACCTGCAGTACCTGGTCCCTGGAAAGGCTGTCGAGGGCACTACACTTTTCTTGGTGGCTGTCTTTTTGAAAATTGTATGGGATGTCCACATGACCATTCATTACTGTTTCAGAACTAGCTGAAACTCCCAACCGTTGACATTGTATACACAGTGTGAAAATACTCACTTTTGCATGCTTAAAAGCAAAATGAACACTAAGAGATTACTTCCTTGCAGAGCACATATAACTTGAAGCCTTGCAGATTTCCGTTTTTAACCCCCATGTGCACTGCGTGGAGGAATCTACGCCCTGGTCCCTGCTTCCCAGAGTGTGCACATCTGGTGAGGAAGAAAAGAGGGAGGGACACAAGCAACTAGGACCCGGTTGCCTCCCGGACCGCAGATGACCAAAGGGTCCCCGACTGGGGAGCAGCTGCTTTCCTAGCTGAGAAGACCAGTGAGGGAGGTCGGAGCCGCGGTTGTGAGCTGGGCTATGCAGGACGTATTGGCAGAGACTGCGGGAGGGAGAACAGGGCAGAGTGGAAGAGCGCTGTTCTGGCCCAGGTCTGATGTACCGTGAGGACGTGCCCAGTGAGCACGACTCGAGAAGAGGGGCCCTCCGGTGTGAGCAGCCAGGGCCCCGCCTTCTTCCTTTCTTCCTCCGCTTCTGTGCGGCTGGGGAAACCGAAGAGGGGATCCTCATCTTACCCAGTGATCCTCTGTTCTTGTGTTTCCCCTGGCCGCTTGGAGAAGGTTACGGAGAAGTCAGGGGAGAAGCCTGGAGGTGGCAATGGGGAAGGAGAACCGGGTCGCAGCGCGGGATGTGCCAGCCGCGCTGCTCCCGCCTCTTCCTTGCCACTCCCCATCTTCTCCCCCTTCCTTTTCTCCTTCCTCTCTTTCTGCTTCTCTTCCTCTCCTCTCAGCTTCGCTCAGTCCACCATAGAAAACAGCAGGGATATAGGGATCTGGGGAGTTACTATAGCTGGTCATACTTGTTCTGCCTGCCTATAAATATGATATGAAAATACATACATTGAGTTGTGTGTTTAGACAGTAAAAAATACTGCTGCAAGTGTATGATGGACAGTAACTATTTAGTTATCCTTGATCGTATATCCACCTATTACGCTTTATTAAGATACATGGGATTTGTCCTATGGCAATGTAGGGGTTTTTAAATTTTAAAAAAATAGACAGTAATCTAGAAGAAATGCTTTTTGCAGAACGATGATACTTACGTGAGTACTCAGGGCATAGGCTGCCAGGCAGACACACATTTTTGTAGTTTCATGAATCACAATGTTTCACAGTATCGGTGGGCTTGGGGGTGCTTCTGCATGCATTTTTTATTCCTTCTCTGTAAGTAAAAAGAGAATAAAACTAAAGTTGAGTGAAGGAACAGATGAGAGGGGGTCAAACCTGGGGAAAATTTTTAGAGTTACCTTGTGAATAAACACACCCTCAGAGGAGTTCATGGCTTGAAGGAGAAAATTCATGTGGTGTTTCAGGATGACAGAGTAACCCGGACAGCTTCTACTTTAGGCTTTATGCCAGGTTTTTCTCTTTTTCCTTAAAGGGAACTTTTAAAAAAATAATACACAATTCCTTTGCTGATTAATTATGTCAAATGGAGAACTATTTGCATGATTGGTTCTTTCTGCTAGAGGATTGACCTAGGAGTTTGGTGACATTTATACCCTCACAAAGTAAGTTAGAGACTGTTGGTGAGTTTTTACCAGCACAGTAGGGAATGTGCATTTATGGGCATGGCTATGTGATGGGGTGCATTTCATTCTTAACTTCTTTTAAAAACCTTTTTTGAGATCTTTGTTGAATTGGAGGAATGAACTGGGTTCTAGAAAATGTACTTTGTCCCCTCTTAGGAAATATTTGCTAAAGTTGGGCACTTTATATCATAAGTACATGCCTATAATACCAGCACTCGGGAGACTGAGGCAGGAGGATTGCTGTGAGATCAAGACCAGCCTGGACAGCATAGCCAGACTCTGTCCCAAAATAAAACACCAAACAAACAAAAAAAGAAATATTTGCTGTGTCAGTCAAGATTTCTTACTCCAAGCTCTGGATACAGTGTAATTTGTGAATGTTACTGATTGCTAAGGAGTTCAGTGGTCACTTCTGTGAGGTTACATAACACAGAGCCATGGAAATAAAAAGGAGAGACACTTTCCTGCATGACCTTTGTCTTGGAGGGCTACTGAGGGAGGAATTTTCTCATTGGCCATAAGCAGTCGTCCTGAAAGGCTCTCAGAAGTTCAGTAGAGGTGTATTATATGATTATAATCTCTTTTTCAGGTTCTGCTCCTTGCTGTTTAGCAAAAGAAGGAAATTCAGGAACCACCCCTGTAATTTACCCACGTACCTTCAGCAGGATCGACGGAAAGCGGAGTCCTGAGGAGAGAAACTGCAGCCTCCAAGGATAAACCACGAGACACGCCAACCTGGAAGACTTTGACTCTGAGGTACAAGGCGAGTGAGCAGAATACAAGCTTAAAACTAAACAGCAGGGTTAGAGTAGGTAGTGCTTAATAATAGCAAAGGATTAGTGAGACATGGCCAAGTCACAGGAAAGTCTTTCTTTATATTTTCTATTTGTATATCAGATTTTAAAATAGCATGTCCTAATCCTGGTTATGTTTAGTCATCTCAAGACAAAGTTCTGTTCTATCTTTTTAGGATTAGGAAGTAGAAAAACATTTTTTTTTCTTTTTCCTGTCTGTAGTTTACATTATATGGAAATAAGAGACTGCCCTTGCCTTCTTGAGTAATGAGCTTGCAGACCTAAACCTAAAGTTGGCCGACGTGTTATCCTGGGGTCTACATGTAGACAAGCCTACATGTGGAGGCAGACACGCATGTTTTCATAATCTTCTACAGTAAACAGACAACGGTTTTCTCTTTGCCTGTGTGACTGAACTGTTGAGCACAGTACTAGCTGGGCTGTGTGCTGTGGCCTACTTGTCCTCTTTGATATTTACACTTACTATTTGCAGAGCCATTTCACATATGCCATTTGACATCATGGTCCCATTGAGTTTGATCTTCACAAATTAAATATGTTCCTCCCTTTTATCTGAAGCTTTCTACTTTCTCCTGGTCACTCATCTCCGGAGTGGAAGTTTGTAGCATTAGTACTTGAGGGGAAATTGTGAAGCTGTGGATCATCTCCTAAGTTCTGTTTGCCCTGAGCACAGGAGTAGCAGGCTTGACAACTCAATAATTCACGCGA